>PVLA01003201.1:0-224435 GCA_004027455.1 Hydrochoerus hydrochaeris
CCTCCTTCTTCTGAATGGGATGGAATCTCTAACCTGGGCAAAATTCTGAAGCTCTTTTCTCAGTGGCTCTTTCATTGCTCAAATTCAGTTTCCAGAAATGGTTTGCTTGCTCCATTTCTAATGTTGCTCAGCCACTCAATTAGATGCAGTCTCTTACTGGGTTGGATGAAATGCTTGGTTTCCCTGCTTGGAAATCATCCCTGAGAGAATTAGTAAACAAAAATCCTGAGATTCTTTAGGAAAGTTAAATTGTTGCTCGGGCAACTTTATATTCCACTCATTTATGTGGACAGGATTATAGAAATTTTTCTATATTTTATCTATATAAATAATTTATGACCCTTTAAAATAAACATCATCAGAATTACATCATTAACTTTTTGTCCAAGTCTAAGCCAATGTAGCAACTATAAACTCACCGTGTCCCTTTCCATATTCTGTTATGTATAAAATCTAAGGGACTCATGAGATGTGAGCAAAAACTATTTTGAATGTGTATATGCTAAACAGTTTATTATAGTAAGAGTCATATTTCCATGAACCCCCTGAAAATACTCGCCCTCACTTCCCACACACTTTCTCATCATTCTTGCTACTTTCTGACTGCAAAAAGTTCTAGAAATCCTCTTTCTTGACTGCTTTAAATTACATTGTTGTGGCTGCCTCAATGTCTGCAATCCATTTAAAACATTTACCCTGCATGGTCATTTTGACTTTGAGGAAGAAGCAGTTGCAGGATGTCAGATCTGGTGAATAAAGTGGGTGCGGACCCATCACAATGATTTTACAAGCCTGCTATTCCTTGTGATGCCCGTCAGAAGCAGTATCTGGTATTTTTAATCAAACTCCATAAAGATATGAAATAACTTCCTGATTTATTTCAGAGAGTGGAAAGAACAATGGGAGGAGTGTTCCAAGAGAGGGGAGTATTCTGAGTGCGATTCCTGGCAATGTGCCTTTCAATGTAGTATTTTCTTAAAAAAAAATTAAAACACAAGTTTTGATCAACCTTGTAGACAGATAACTCGCTAGAGACATACCCTTTTTCTCTACAGAGTAGTTGATGAAATATGAACTCAGTTATGCCCTATGTCAGGAGTCAGTAAAAATTTATTCTTACAGGACCAGAATGAAAATGTTTTTGGGTTTTTTTAGGATAAATGATCTCTGTCACCATTAGTTAGTTTTACCATTGTAGCACCAAAGGAGTTATAAAAAACATTTGAATGAAAACATATAGCTGTTATTCATCAAAACTATAGTTACAAAAGTCAGGCTTGCCTCTCAGTTACATGCTGATAAATTTGCAAACATGCCTTAAAATCTATGAAGTCTGGGGTTTGAAAATACTAGACTTTCTTTTCTGATCATTTGATTCTTTCAGTATCCTTTATCATTCTGGTTTGGAACTTTTATATCTTGAAATATAACCAAACACGGTCAACCATTATGAGCTGTTGGGTTGCTCTCTTTCTGTGTGATCATTTAGGCATTTATCTGAATACATTGTTTCATAACTGCCTGTACTTTACCCAGATATGAAAATGGAAAATGAGAATGACTGCAATGATTGACAGTAGTTTCATAAACGCATAGATATTTCCTAAAATTTGATTATGAATTTAATGTGAAAGAAAATAGCACTTAGAGATGAGTATTAAGAAAATGTTAAATATATATAAATATTATATTACACAATCAAAATTGATTTAATGATACAACAGTATTAGTGGTTTTATAAATTTTTATCTTAGTAGGAATAAAATCCTAGTGAAAACATTCAAGGATATTCCTAGCTTCCACACATGTGAGGCTGCTGTATGTTTCACCGACCAAGTTAGTGTGGTCTTTTGCAGAGACCATGGAAGTGCACTGTGTTCTTCTTTGTGTGATGTTTCCATCTAGCATACATGAGAACCTTATCCTCTGAGCCTGTCTGGACACTGATTGTAAAGGCTGCTGGCAGGAATAGAGCGGCACAGTGACTCTTTTCACACCACTCACAGCATCTGTCCTTGCCTGAAGCTGCCTTCTAAAAGCCCTTTAGTTATTAGTCTCATGGTTAGCATGACATTACTACCCAATACAAACTACTTTTGTTAAATTTGAGATTGTATATACACAAAGTCTTAGGGAGGTGGCAATTGAAGCCACCTGGTAGCTCCCTCTGACTGGCTGAATCAGTGGTACCTTCTGAGTCCAAGTTCAGATGTATAACAGCTTTTGAATTGGTATTGAAATATTTTCCTAACACTATGCTTCAAATCTTCCATTATGGTTCAAAACATTCACAAGCAGAAAATTTTAGACATCACTCGACTTACATTAACTCCTCCGAAGAGAGGCTTACACTGTGCTTAGTAGAGTTCTGGTTCTTTGCTCCTGAAGCACAGTCTACAAATACACAAAATATAAATTGCATGCCTGCTATGAAAATAACACTTGGCCACTGTAGAAAATAAAAACATAGGAAATATGAAAAAGAAAAAAAAACGAAAAAGCCATTGAAATTGCCACCAAAAAAGAAAATGTAAGAGTCTATTTTCTACATCTGCTCTCATGTTTGTAAGCCTCCCCATGGTAGAAGAATTTGGGGCTCTGTGAGCATCACTGGCTGGCATCAAGCTTAATTTTCCATGCATGTCAGAGGTGTATCATAAATGCATCTATTATTCTTTTGCATGATGTTAAATAAAATCTCTGGCTACTAATTGGTTACACATTTAAGTTCTGAAGGAAATATACTAACATATTAACCATGGTTATATCTGGGTGGTAGATTTAGAATGGTAATTTGTCTCATAGCAATATAAAATTAACACACTGACCTTCATAGAATACAACAACCAGCCACTGAAGAGGAACTTGATTTCTTCTAGTTGAAGGAACTGTAGACCTGATGTAGAATCTGTTCAAAATTTGAGTTCTCTGACAGGCTTGATTTTTAAAATTTTAGATGGCTCTCTTCAGAAAAGGTAGCAGTTTTAGAATTTCACTTTCCCCTTTCCCTAGCCCAAATAAATATATAAGTAAGTGAGAATGAGCATACTATGTCTACACAGCATCAGGAATAAAGGGATTCTTTGTAGAATCTTTTGGATGCCTAGTGATTTCTATTATAGGATGACTGGTGACACCTAAAATGACAGAGGTTCCACTTGGCCTCGGTCGATATTGTGGCATGCTCTTGGTGCCCCTTACACTGGATTTGAAGTACCTCCCTTTGATAGCTTCTTGATCCTGATCATTTGCATCTATCAAAACATAGTCATTTACACACCTCCATAGTGCTCAGTGGGATGGGCAGAACCCACTGGATTTCTTATGGACCACACACTGTTCATGAGGGAGGGCAATTTGCATCTGTACCTACCATCTTTCCAGCATCAGTCCTGCAGTATGGTTTAGCTCCCGTGGTGATTAAGCTGTCATTCTCACGGCTGTATTGTATGTAGTCCTATATATATGCCTGCATGCTTTATTGAAAATTATAGTATGCCTCACATATCATTTTATAACTTCATTTTCTACTGTTATGAATATTTTTGCACTTTAATACTTGTTTCCCTAAAATACGATTTATAAAAGTTATATGGTATTGTTTACTAAGGTACATATAAATTGTTGTATCTTATATAGACACTTAAGTGTATATATTTCATATCATACAAATAATTTAATGAGCAGTTCTGTAAAAAACATGTTCACACATATCTTCATTAGTCACAAAGTTTGTATACTAGAGGTGAAATTGATGAGACAGAGTGGGTGTGTATTTTATGGCCTTGGTTTCATATTTCCTATTTACCTTCAGAAATTTTGCATCAGTATTTACTTCTCCTAATTATGCATATTAAACTTGAATTTTTATTTATTTATATGCCTATTAGAGAGCTTTACAAACTCATAAATTTCTGTGTGAAAAGTAAAGTTTTTATGTTTTCTTTTGATTTACAAGAGCTATATATATACTAGTGTGTATTTTGTGACATATGCATTTCAAACATTATTTCAAATTTTATTACATTATATTTTTATTTTTATTGTGAAGTTTTGTATATATTTCTTGATTTTTTTCCTCTTACAAAATTTCTCTTTATTCTCTGATCTGTTTGATATAAAGATTTTCAATGTCCTTGTTTAGTTCACAATTTCAAGTTTTATTACCAGGAGTTTTTTGGTTAGCATATTGTAAAATGAAACGTTAAGTTATCTACAGTTCTGAAAATTTAGCCAGTTTTTACTTCCGTCTCTCACCTCCTAAGGAAACTTGTCACGTTTCCAGCCTTCCCTTGTGCTTGGTAAAGCTATTAAGAAAATTAAACATTGATACAGCAACACAATTTAATTTTTTTAAAAAAAACTGATAACTTTGGAATATTTTCTCTTAACATTGAGTGGTATAGTCCTGCCAAGTTTTCTTGTACACATGCAAATGCACTTTTACAGTTTGCTTCCTCTATTTCATGAAAGAATTAACATATTTACTTTTCATTGCTATTTTACAAGATAATTCTTGTGGATTTATCCGTTCTATTCTTGTCTCAGTCAGGCATCCTCATCTTTATGTTGTTCTTTTTAAAGAGTTATAATGGACTGCATGTGACTTTCATGTCTCTTTGTTTGATTAAAAGATGAGTCATTTATTGTTCTCTGTTTGGTCTTCATATCAGTGGCATGGATTCCCCTGTAGTCCAATGGCACTCTTGTCCTGTTATTTTCTAAATACTGAAACTCCAGCTGGTCTCTAGAACCTCAAATCCCACTGTCTGGCTGCTTGCTGGATATCTCTGCTTACGTGTCTTGCAGTTACTAGACATGTCCAAAGCTTAACTTATCTCTCTTTTTTGAAACAAATAATTTTTCCTTGGTTACTGCCTATTTCAGTAAATTATAGTACCTGCTCCCATTTCAGTGCAGAAATGAAGAATATCTTGTTTTTTCTTACCTCACTTCTTTTACTGAGATTCAACTTCTATCATCAATTTTTATTTGATTTCCAAAATTTTTCCTTAAACCATGCAATTGGCTCATTCATGCTCTATCATTCATTCTCTAATCAGATCACCTCCCTGTCTTTCCTTTGGTACTTGTACTAATGACTTTTGCACTTACAATCTTTTTTTTTCTTTCTGTAATATCTGTGACTCACATTGCAAGTTCACACAATCTGATTGAAAATGGTTTTTTAAATGTAGATATGCATTGGGGAGTTTTGGGGAGATGGCTTTGCTCTTGAACCTTTTGCAATTATAATGTAGTTGTATGCTGGTAAGAGTAGAGGCAAATTTCTGGTTATGAAGTATTCCGTATACCTCTTTGTTTTTGAGAAGTTTCTTAAATTACTTCATAATCATAATACATATGGGATTTTGTATTGTAAAGCAAAACATTTCTTCAATGTAGCATAATGGAAAGATGAAAGGAAATGGCCACTGGTTTATTTGGAGAAATGTATTGGGAGCAATATGTTGAAAATTGTGTGTGTGTGTGTGTGTGTGTGTGTGTGTGAGTGTATGTGTGTACTTGCTTTTGTGTGCTTTGAGCTTTATAGCCTTTCAAGCCTGCTTGGATAGAGTACAGACAAGTTATGTAGGTCTTCCAAAACTACCAGCAATAGAAGTTTTATTCTTTATTTTCATATTACCACTATTTGATGTATTTTCTTCATTTTTCACTATTTCAAAGTTTTGCAGTTCTCATTCTACACTGAAGATGTTCATTACTGTACAAAATAACGGTACCAGTGTATAGCTTAAACTCCATGCTGGGTACAAATGATACATTAAACCACGCTGCACACATGAATATGACTAGCTGAGACTCACATGGCCATACAGTGTTGGCTTTCTCATTCCTATGTAATGAAGTAGTGTTTGAAAACCTATCATTGTATGAAAAGATTAAAAGAGAAGCCTGGGATTATTTCAGTGAAAATAATCTCTGTAACTAATAAAACACCCAAGGAAAAAAGTAATTGTATTCAGATCATAGTTTCATCTCTGTTTTTTTCTAGCTTCATTTCATTTCTACATACAATTTTCATAATTAATCTAAAGAATAAGGAATGGGAGAAACTATAGCATCTAGTGCTGGAAGTTTAGGAGACAAGATAAAAATATTTCATCAACAATGTACTTAATGCCTGTCTTAAATTTCACAGAAGGTATACATTTGTGTATATTATGCAGAAAAACAATCTTGTGAACAACACATGAAAAAGGCAAACCCAAGATTTTAGCATGGAAACTGTAATAGTGTTTGGTACACATAAACTTGATATATAAAATCATATCATCCTTTTCTTTGAGAGGCTATACCTACTTTATCTCAGATGGCTTAGTTTACAAATGTTATGTATAAACTAGATTTATAATGATAAAATATTTTATCAATGACAAACACATACATCTTTCATAATATTTCAAATATCCTGTATTATATATTTCAGAACTGTGACAAAGCTATCTACAGTTCTATTTATCTATTTACCCTAAATCTATTTCTCAAATATAATATATTGCCATATAAAAAAATCGCTATGATGCTGTATAGTCACAACTTTGAAATCATAGCATCTATACAGAGAATATGTTAGGATGTATTTTATGTGTTTACTTAAATATTTTCACATACCCGAGTTGATTTTTCTAAGCAGTAAAGCTGTTCTGAGAAACAAAAGATAATTAATTTTCTCACCTTTTACCTTACAGCATTTTGTGACTCTTGTTTCAACATACTTCATTTTATTTTCAAAACGATAATGCTTTGGAATGATCTCTAAAATGTGAAAAATGTGTTTTCAGTTTTTAAAGTAAAGCTAGATATATTCAGGTAGATTTTATTTCAAAAACATTCTTACTATGTAAGAGGCTAGACAGTATGATTTTATTATAGTGCTTCATTCTGTCCATTTAGCATGATTTGAGTTTCTAAGATTAATTTGTATGCTTTTTTTCAAAATATGTGTATCACCTAACAAAGTTTTCTCTTCACATGGTCTACAAGGCAAGCACAATCTGGTGTCTACTTTAATTCGCCAGCTTCATCCTATGCCTTGTAGCATATGTCTTTTGAGATGTCAGTTGATGTTTCCAAGCTTGCATAAGACAAAGACACGGTGAAAATATTTATTCATTTTAGAAAAACACTGAGTAATGGGAAAAGCCATATGGAGCCAGATACTTTGCATATATCTGGTATATATCTCATAAATGTTTTTCTTAGTTCTCTTTCTGTTTCCTTTTGCCTGTCCCTCCCCCTCACTTTCTCTCCCCTTATTCCCCTCCCCCATTCCCTTTCCCTCTCTCCAAAACAAAGGCTGAAGTGTCCAAATTGGCTCATACCTCATTAATGTCATTTCTTCATGTAGTGCTGGTGCACAATTAGAATACCATGCAATGCATTCTTTATCTGCAAAGTGCATTTCTCTTACCAATCTTTGCTAATGAGGGCAGATGCTGTGTGCCGTTGAGTTCACTGTTAAGGCGTCTTGGTATCATTTCATGAGAGGTCCTGTAGAGTGATTAGTATCATCAAGCTGGTGATAGAAATATGGTTTTTATTTTTCTGTTTAGGCATGAAAATATCCCCACAGGAACAGCTAGGGCAAAACTCACTCAGAAGCATAGTTTTCTGTTCTGTGAAGATTCATTTCAAATGACTGAGTTTGGGCAAATGTGTTGTAAACATAAAAGCAAAGAATTTGTATCATAATGGACCTGAACTCAAAATCTGTGTCTATCATTTGGTACATACTTAAAAATTATTGAAAATTCATATAAGGCAACTATATTAATTAAATAAGCAATTATGTAGATTAAGAGGTGGTGGTGTGTGTTTGTGCAAGCGGGTGGTTTACTGTACCAGGTGTGAAATTTGGTTCTGCAAACTGGCATAATGTGATGTCCTCTAATTTTCAGTTTCCTTTATTGTAGAAGGGTCGGGGGCTGGGGATTTAGCTCAGTGGCATAAGTGCTTGCCTTGCAAGCGCGCGGTCTTGAAGGGTCTTGTGCACGTGACTAAAATAATCTGTTGATGACACATATTGGGTACATGGGCCTATATGCTTTTAATACATAGAAACCCCTTCTTAACATTGATATAAGAATTTTTGTGCAGAGCAAACATTCAATATCTATTATTTTGAAATCTATAAATGCTATTAATTTTATTACCTTACATCCCAGCAGATTATAGTATCTCAGAAACAAAACTGAGTGTATAATTTGTTTTAATCTCCTTCATTTTACTAATTTAGCACACTTAATAGAAAACTAGATTAGGCGTCTCTGCTCTACACAATGCTAGCTTGTTTGAAACTGACATGCAGATTTATTAGTACTAGGCGGGCTTTATACTAGTTATATCTTTATGATCCTCTCTAACAACAAAGGAAAACTTGTTAATTTTGTTGTTGAGACTCTTCTTAGAATTTAGCACAAAATGTATAATAAATAAGTAATACTTTTCTTGAAAACAAAATTGTTAGGTAAGAATAACATAGCTTTATTAAGAAAATGTAAGGACTATGGAGGGAAAATCAATTTAGAAGATATTGTGACAGTGTAACTAACTGTAATGACTTTAATCTCCATGGCAATGGTTATAGAAATAGAAGGCTGTGTGTGTGTGTGTGTGTGTGTGTGTTTGAAATATTCTAAAAGGGGCTAAACAAAGAGAAACTTGGTGATGGATTGCATTTAAATATGAGAAATAAAAGATACAAGATGACACAAATATTCTGGTCTTTGAAACTTCACAGGCAAGTATAATTCATTGGTGAATGAAATAGCAAGTAAGTAAAAGAAAAAGGTAGACATACTTGGCACTTAGTTTAACCAGTTAGGACTGTACCATTCAATTTCTATGCTAGGTAACCTTAGCTCAGCTTCCTGTGACTAGTAACTATCACATCAGAGAGGACAGATACAGAAAATTCCCAGCATCACACAGTGTCTTATAGGATAGGTCCAATCTCGGGTAATTAGATTCTGTGTCTATAATTTTAAAAAGAAAAAGTTATAATAACATCAACTCCTCCTTCCTTCTGGTCCATTGGAATTTAATATGAACAACCAGAAGGCTGGTCTCGATCTTTTCCTTTATTCTTAGACAAGTACAGGTTTGGCATTTGTTTTGTTTTATATTTTCCCTGGGTCAGAGGGCCCAGGAGAGAGGACGGTGCTTTCTAGGAGAGAGTCCACCTAGTGTAGTTTAAAGCGTTGGCTATGCCTGGTGCTGGGTTGGGCTCCACCTCTCCACCTTGGTGTGGCTGTATAAGAGACAAAGCCTTTGAAGGGGGGCTTGTGTTAACAAGGGACTATTACAATGGCCCTAGCCCTATCTGGTGGGCATCCACGAGAAGAGATGACATCTAGAGACATGGAGAGAAAGCAAGGGCCATGCACACAGAGACCCACATGAGGACACTGCAAAGAAGGAGTTATTTGGAAGTCAAGGAGAGGCCCTAGAAGGAGCCACACTTGATGAGACCTTGATTTTGGCCTCATAACCTCCAGAACTCCATATAAAAAAAAGAAATTTCTATTGATTAATCCACTGGCTCTATGATATTTATTTCTGACAGCTCTAGAAAACTAATACTGGCTCCAAAGCCAATGTTTGGCTGGCTCTGCCACTAACAAGTGGGGTGGCCATGGGAGAATGACTTAACTTCCCTGATGCCAGTTTCTGTGCTGTAACATGAAGATGCTAATAGTGTAATTATACCCCCTTCGGTGGGTTGTTACAAGTATTGCATGAGTGAATATTTGTCAAGTTCTCAAAGTAGTACATAGCATAGATTAAGTACTCCATAGATGGTTGTTAAATATATAGAAAATAAGTACAACTTGCTATCTTAGATGATTTTCCAAGGGTTGTATGACAAAGACTGTCCATCTAATGAATCCCTGAGGAGAAAATTCAAATCAGTTCTCTGTAGAACTGGGTAGAATTTTTATGTAAAGAGTCCCTCTGATGCGGGATTCCAATCTTGTCCTCCTTTTTAAGGATACTTTCTAGAGGGAACAAGACTTACATTCTATGACCTGTGTGCAGAGTTCTTATTTTGGCTCTTACCAAGTGATAGGATATTAAAAACGTCTTCTCACTTCTCAGTCACGTTGTTCTCCTATGTCTAGAGGAAAACTGTTCAGTAGAATTTTCCAGGATAATGAAGATGCTCTGTATTGCACTGTGTCATATGACAGCCGTGTGGCTATGGAACACTTCACATGTACCTTGTGTCACCAAACTTTTGATTTTGTTTAGCCTACCTCTGGAACAATGAATTCTGAGGTTTGTTGTGAGAATCAACTGAAGAGAAAAACTCTATACAAAATTAATTTGAAGGTTGTATGGTGTCCACTAGCTAGCCAAATGTGATGTAAAACATCCAAAGAAAGTATGAATGAAAAGGCATAATTAATACATGTAGATTCAGGAGGAACCTCTGTGCTATTCACTGTTCCACTGCTTTTTACATAAGTGGGGTGCTGATCTTTAAAGTATTAAAAAGTATTTGAAGTCCACACTGCATAAGTAAGACATTATTAGCAAGAGTAAGCAAGATAATATTTAGAAGCAAATAGCAGCCCACCTGTATCAGGAATACCAAATAGATTCTTAGGCTGAAATAACACTTACATACCTCATTTTTTCTAAGACAGTTACCTAAAATGAAATTATGTAATTTAGCTGTTTATCTGATACAAATTGATTCTGTGATTACAACTAAATCCTGTAATTCATAGTCTTTGCATATAAATTGAAATTTTATTTCAATAGTAGTACAAGAACCACTTATTTTAATGTCAAGTAAAAATCAGAGTGGATGACCACCCAGAAAATTCTGTCACTTCTCAGTGAAATGATGGCTCATAGATGGCAACACTGACTGCATTGTCATTTATATAGATGCATTTTACAAAATAATCCTATAATTTATGGATATAATTTTTATTTCTATATTAGTTAAAATGCAGACATTTTGAATTGTGAGGCAAACATATTGTGGAAGCTGACATTGGGTTGAACTTCGCTCGGTTTTATGGTGCCACCCAACCACTTTATGAAATTGAAGCCATCCGCCAGTCCCTGATGTGGTCTATTCTTCACTGGCTCTTTAGAATTTATTTTATTCCTAGTAGATAAATTTTTTATGACTTCTTTTGGATTTGATTTAAGATCTAATTTTGCTTAATGAATGAAAGCAGTGGGGCTATTGAACTTTCCACCTGTGCCCACTCATGTGTAGTTTTACTATGTGACACCTACCAAGATGCTCTACCTAACTTGTGCAACTGTTTTCATTCTGCCATGTATATTATGGAGCTAACTGTAGAAAACATTTCTATTTACTTAAATAAAAGCAATCTCAAATAACATTTTAATGTCTTTCTCACTCACCCATATTGTTTGGTATATAAATTCAGGCAATTTGGGTCTACCACATTGTTGTAAATGAATTAATTCTTATTTCCAGATAGTCTTGATTATAAGAACGAGACTTCATAATTTCAGGGAATTTTTAATTTATATCTCCAGATCTTGAAAGTTTACTGTTCTTTGTTCACCCTTCTAATAAAACAAGTGCTCACATGTATAGTTTTGGTCTCAAAGCTAGAGAAAGCAGCGTTTCTTGTGTTTTCCCTTTGAAAAGTGAACATCTTTATAGCTGTTTTTCCTTCGAAGAAGTCAGGAGAGTGTTTGTGAAATGGAGTAGGAAGAATAAAAGTCCATAGAAGAGTTTAAGCTGTATGTCAGATTTCTCTTTCCAATTCTCTTCCCACTAAAACCAGCCTACCCCTCCCACCCTGGCTTCTTGGGTACCAACAAGAGAGAAATCTGCATGGAGTCCCTGCCTAGTTACCATGCTAGTCAGGATTCCCCCTGGGATATATGATTTGTTTTAAGGAACTGGCTCATATGATTATAGAACCTGTAGGGTCCCCCATCCTGCAGGTTACTTGGCTAGCTGGAGACACAGGAGAGCTGATAGCATAGTTCCAGTGCAAGCCTAAAGACAGGAGCATCAGAGGCCATCGGTGGCGCAGTTCCAGTCTATAGGCCAGGAGGCCTGAGACACAGAAGAGCCCAAGTTCCAGTTTGAGTCTGAAGGCAGACAACAGCTACAGCTCCTGTTTGAAGACAGGCAGGAGAATTCTATCATAATTGGGGGTGAGCCAGCCTTTTGGTTCAGTTCAGCCCTTTCTGTGCTTGCATGACCCCCACCCCACCCCACTGGGGGTCCATTCTCAGGCTCAGAGCACCTTTGTCCCATTCTGTAATCCCCTCCCTCTTTTAGCATGGATCAGGCTTGAAGACTATAAAGGCTTTAAGTAAAACTAAAACTTTGCCCATTCTTACTGTTTTTTATTTTGTTGGTTTTAAACCTTGTTCTGTTTATTTCTGTAGCAGCAATATTTTTCCCCACAAAGTTACACACAGAGTTCTGGTATAAATAAAATAGACGCATTGGTGGTGTGAGCACACAGTGAGAGAAGAGGCCGGGTGCCTGTCCATTATTGTTTGGCCTGATTTCCCCAGTCCCTTCACCAACCCCTAGAGCCACAGGCAGCCCAAGGATGTAAAGAGCAAAGCTTAAAAGTGATCTAATTGTTTAATGCTCATGCCAATATTTTATGCACGCACGCTAGGCCAAATATTTAAAGTGGGTTTGGCTATTTTCCTTCCAGGTCCTCTGTGACTCATTCTGTGTTCAATTATTTTTACCAATTATTTTAAAATCTTACTTTCTCTTCATGTTAGTCAGTGGCTTGTGTTTGCAACACGTTGCACAAGTAGTAGAGCACACCAAGCTATGGATGATTCGGAGGATTGTAATGACCTCTGTGAACCTGGGCTTTTTCTGAAAGGGAAAGAGCATGTATTTTTGGAATATTTAAACAAGGTAAGGGAAAACAAACCATGCAGACAGAAGCTACTTTACGAGGTTATATCTAGAGATCTATATGAATATTTCATGAAGTATCAAGAATATCATACTTTGTGGTTGGAATGTGGTTGGATTCATAAAGCACCAGATATTTCTTAGGGAAGACTTAGCCTCAGATGTTGTTCCCTTTGGAGATTTATTTTGAATAATTTGCCTTTTATTATTGTCGGTAGCAAAGGGATATGGGAAGATCGCAGTAAGTGACAGAAGTTTCCTATGTAAAGAGCTGAATCTTATTAATATTTTAATGTTCCACCTTTTCTTCTCAACCTATTTTTCTACCTGTTGGTTTCCTGGAGAGTGAGGAGGCATTGTACACAGTTTGGAATTTTTTTAACATAGAACTCTGACAAGAATAAAGAAATGAACTCATGAGATCACATATAGAAGGATGATGGATTTTCCAAAGAGAATGATTTTGTGGTCAGTGTTGCAAAGTCATGATTAAAAGAGAGACTTTGAAGAGTAGATGTTGTTACTATAAAGTGAGAATATTTATAGAGGGTAAATATTATTTTAAAAATATTTTCATCTAATTAAAATGTATTTAGACAATTTGTCTCCTTTACCAGGAATGCAAGTATTTAACAGAAACATTAAAACCAGATTTCAGTTTATACCATGAGGCAATGTGACCACACTAGACCACACGGCTCTTGTAATACTGGAGAATGTTATGTGCTTAGATTTTCAAGAATATAATTTACCACGCACTACTAAAATGTGGAAAAATAAAAATGCCCCATAGCATAATTAGTATAATTTACCCTTTGTTTTGGGTGTGATTTTTAAAGTAACAGGCACTATCAAAATATGATAAATATAATACAGATTAAAATGTATGACAGTAAAAATCCATTTCCATGAATCCCCTTCCATGCACTATCCCTCACTTTGAACATACGTCCCATCATTCTTGCCTCTTTTCTCTAGTGTCTTTATGAGGTTTGGTGAAAAGTCAGTGAATGCTGCCACCACACGCCATCCAACAGAAAGCAAGCACATAACAACACTGCAGTGGGTCGTCCCTTCCCTTACTCCCCAGATGTGGCACTGTGTGGCTTCTGGCTCTTCTCAAGGTCAAATGACTATGAAAAGTAAATGTTTTTAATTGCCGGGTATTGATGGCAGTCTGTTTTTTATTGTAATAGTTTTTTTTTTAACTTAAATATTCACCATAGCTTTTGATCATTTCTTTTGTGTTAACAAAATGAGAATTGGGAAAAGAATATATCTCATTTGTATACATATTGAAAGTACACTTTTAATCTATGTACATAAATGAGGTACACTGAGTGTTATGCTTATGATCTGCATAATATTAAGACTTTTTATTCACTGCCTAAGTGTGTACATATATATATATTATATATATATATAATATATGTATATGTTATATACGTGTATATGATAAACAATTAGTGGTGAAACAGTGGGGCCCATTTAAGAGAGAAATTGCAACTGATCTATAGTGTGTTGCAAGCCTTTGTCTATGTGACTAAAGAGACCCAATGGAGGTGCCAATACCTATAGCAACAGACAAGGCTGCATGTGGAGTCTTTGGAGAATACCAACAAGAAAGTGTCAGTGCAGACCTTTGGGATTCTGTATTGTACCAGTGACTCCTGCATTAGGTACTGGTATAATGCTGGACTTTAGTGGATACTGAACTCTTGACTCTTTCACTAGATGTGTCCATTGTTGACTTTACCCAACCCATTATATGACAGATGTGAGTGATGTACTTTGAACTCAAACAGATCCAAAAAGTGTGGGCATTTATCATGAACAGGTGTTCGAGGGTCTCGTGCCACCCACTTTATTGAACAGAAAGTTTGTTCTCAACATATACGTGTATACTAATGGGGATTCTTCTCAGAAACACTCATAGAGGAAGACAGATCTCAACCTGGATAAAGATGGGTCAGCCTGGCATGATGGGTGAACTTTAAGTTCAGTAGAGAAAAAAACCTGTCCAAAGGCATGACTGACAAACAGTTGACTGTGAAGATAGTGAGAGAGAAATACATTGATCACCCTGAGGACACGAGGCTACAGATAGACAGGGCTGAGTGAAGAGATACTTACCAAAGTGTTCTCTGCCCAAATGTGGGTGGCCTGCAGCATCGCAGCAAGGGCAAGGAAACTAAAGGGCTTAATCTTTCAGGGCTGATCTCTATAGTTCCCCATCAGAGAGAAACTCAGAGTAGCTGAAGTGTTGACAGGGCTTGAGGGAAATCTGGAGTGTGAGGTGTGAGGCTGGTGATGAATATCCTTTAAGGGCTCCCAGATCAGCTGTAGCATTGGATATTGTAGCTTGGTTTTTTGTTGTTGTTGTTACTCTCTGTAGGTCTTTAAGCAGTTGTAACTGGCCACCATTTTTCCTCCAAACATAAAATTTTATTTGTAGATCGTTTCTGTATAAAAATATATCACATTATTGAGATTTTTTTGAAATATCATGAATTTTAAAGGAAATCTAAAACTTTAGTCTTAAAAATTATTTAATTTGTATTTACAATTAGATATTTCAGTAAGCTAAAAAATCATTCCTTTGGGGTTTTTACTATATACTTTGTAGTAACTTCAGCACATTCTTTGAACATTTTTTGTTATTCTTCATTGCCTTATGGCAGGATTGACACTTAAATGAAGTTCAAAGTTGAAATTTTAGAATTTCCAACAGAAATCACAAGGAACATATCTATATAATGCAAATATTGTGACATTATATACTTCACATGAGGAAGATTTTGTACTAATAGATATTACACAGAAAATCAATTTCCTAGTTTATACATTGCAATAGAAAACTGTCCTTATACTGAATTTTATTATATCATGCTTTGCATATTCTTTCTTAAATTTTTATTTTATTGGTACATTTTTGCAGCGCATGTGGTTTGCATTCATCCTGGAGATTGGTTAGGCGCCCATCCTACAGTTTGTGGGGTTTTTTATAGTCCTTTCATCTTCACCCCACTCCCTCCCTCCTCTTTCAGTTCCCCTATCACAGTTTTTATTCTTGTTAGTATTATTAATTTTACCTCATATTTTAACATATAATGTGTACCTTCACTGAGACTATTATGTTCCTGCATGTGACATTCTTTTATTCTTCCTGTTTCCCGCACCTCATGCCTCATCCTTGTTTCCTTGGACCACTTCTTTATTGCAAGAGATCCATTTCCTTATCCACTTTCATCCATCCTTTATTATTCTCTTTGGTTTTACTTTGCATCACTTAAATGAGACATATCACACAATATTTAAGCACGTATGTCTGGTTTATTTCACTCAACATTATATCCGGGTGCTTCCGTCTTCCTACAAGTGTTTTAAATTTGTCATTCCTTATAGCTGAGTAGTATTCCATTGTATATAGATACCACAATTTTCTTTATTCAGTCATTTGTTGATGGATATAGAGGCTGCTTTCAGGATTTAGCTATTACGGATTGTGCTGCTATGAACATTGCTATGCATGTACTGCTATAGTATGATGTCTTAAACTCTTTTGGAAAAATTCCTAGAAGAGGGATAGCCAAGCAATATTGAATTTCTGATTTCAGTTCTTGAAGAAGTCTCCATACTGATTTCCATAATGGTTGCACTAGTTTATGTTTCTTCCTACAATGAATGAGTATTCCTTTTTTACCACAGCCTCATCAGCATTTGTGTTGTTTGATTTCTTACTGATTGCTAGTCTTTCTGAAGAAGGATGGAACCTTGGAGTTGTTTCTCTAATGCCCAGAGATTTTGCACATTTTCTTATATATTTGATGACCATTTGTATTTCTTCCTCTGTGAATTGTCTCTTCATTTCTCTTTCTCATTTATTGGCTGAGTCTTTAATTTTAGGTTATGTATGCATTATTTTTAGTTCTTTTATATTGTAGGTATTAGTCCTGTGTCTGAGAAGTAGTTGGAAAAATTTTTTCCCATTCTGTAGGTCATCTCCTCACCCTACTGATTGATTCTTTAGCTGTACACAAGCTTTTTAGTCTGATATAATCTTATTTGGTGACTCTTGCTGTTATTTGTTGAGGAACTGAAGTTCTGTTTAAAAAATCCTTTCCTATGCCTACTCATTGTTTCTGTTTTAATGTTTAAATCTTTAATCGATTTTGATTTTCATTTAGTATAGTATCTGGTGAGAGATAAAGGTAAAGTTCAATCTTCTGCAAACAAACAACCACTTTTCCCAATACCACTTGTAGGATAGGTTGTCTTTTGTTCAACATATGCTTTGGGGTCCTTCATCAAAGATCAGATAGCTGTAGATGTCTAGGGAAGTGTCTGTGTCCTGTGTTCTGTTCCGTTAATCCAAGTGTCTGTTTTGTTCCACTGCCATGGCATTTGTATCACTATTACTTTGTAACATAGCTTCAAGTAAGGCATTGCTGTGTCTCTTGCTTTGCTCTTGTTGCCCAAACTTGCTTTCATTAGGGTGATAGGAGTGACTGTGAGGGAGCTAAGTATGGCAAATTGAAAACCCAAGAGGAAGAGTTTATGTGTTTAAATAAAGAAATACGTTAATAGTATCGCTTTGGAAGTTTGGGGTAAATAGGGAGATAAAACAAGGAAGATCAACTGGACACTTACTAGATCCGAGCCCATGAAAGAAAAATATACATAAGTAAAAGCATAATAAACAGAAGAAACCATAAGAGAATATAATTCCACAGTACTAAATTATTCAGAAACATACCAAAACTCAAATCTATGTGATACCGAATGGGAACACATTAAATATCCCGATGAGACATTGCATATGTGAATCCCAAGTACTTCCTTTGCTCAAGTGTAAGTGCTCATGCCCCAATAACTCCTCTAACTCTTGCATTAAAACACAGAACCTGACTCAGACTCAGTTTCTTTCCAGCAGGCTCTAAGCATTCTTGCAGATTCTGGTCTGGCATGGATTCTTGGGTTAGGAACTGTTCCTGTCCTATTTACTGGGCATATGGTGGAACTGGCGGACATATTCACTGGATGAAATTGTCCACAGAGTCAGGAGTATTCTTATGCATTCAAATCAGCTATAGAACTTACAAACTAATCAGTGACAGTGGTATCATGAGGGGCAAGTTGAGAAATAACCTATCATGAGGCCGAATTTTGCATCTCTTTTAAGCCTAGAGAAAAAAACCCGTTGCAATGGTGTGAGGATCATAACATTCCAAATACTGACCCACAGTTAATATGCACTAAATGTAATAGCTGTGTCTTCTAATGGTCAAGAAAAGCTTTCAACAATAATTTTATAGAATCCATTTTCTAAAGCCCAGGGAGTTGGGAACTGGATAATATTAGAGAGAGGAAAAGTATTTTTTTAAATGGGATATTTTGGTTTTTAAAGTCTTCTGCTATGTGGTATGGAGGTGGGAAGGAGGAGGAGGCGAAGCATCCTCATTGTGGGAGAGGTGTGTTATATATTTAAGTGGGGATAACATGGAAAAGTATGCACAAAATTGGTAGTGAGAAATAGGGATGAGAAAAGATTCTATAACCACTTAAATATTAGAGAAAAAGTTAAAGAGGGGCATATGGGAAAAGAGAGAAAAAAGAAAAGAAAAGTGGAGAAACAGGGTAAAGAAGTTGAGTAGAAAGATGCAGATAAAAGAAGAAGGAGTAGAAAGGGACCAGGGAGGATTCCCTCACCCTCTGGAAACTATACTGGAAGGAAAAGGCAGAGGAAGAGAAGCTGACAGACACAAACACACACACTCAGAAAAGAAAAAATCGTAAAATAATGGAATAAAAATGGGGGAGAATGAACAGAACGAAGGAAATAGCAAATAAATAAATAAATATTCTCTATTGCTTCAGCCACAGGGCTTTTTTCCACAGCATAAGAATAAGGAAGTGAGCACAGCAGACATATCTCTGTTTACTGCAGGGTGGCAGTCTGCCCCCAGCATGGTGCCACGGGTAGACATCCTCATACACTGGGACGTGGTGCCAATATGACCTCCCACTACTGAGTAATTTGGGCTAAATTCGGCCTTCAACTGCAGGATCTGGGTCTGGGGCACCATCTGTAGCCCCTCTGGAGGACTCCTTCCAGGCTGTCTTCTGGGGCTGTCTTTCCCTCCTCCTCTCTGGGAATTTTACTGTGAAATACAGAATGTGGCAAGGCGCTGCTCTGGGATCCAGGTTCAGATACTGAGACTTCCCTCTAAAGGCATAGCTGCCAGCTCTCCTCCCTCCCTGTGGTGGTGAGTGCTGCACCAGGCTCGCTCCCCAACCGTTGACTGTAGAAGTCGCCCTGGAAGCAGCATTCTACATTTTCCTTGCTGGTTCCCACTGTCAGTGACTCAACCTCGAGACCATTCTTTGACTCTCCCTGGGTGAAAGCTTTCAGTTTCACTTTGTGCCATGGATGGCAGCTGGCAACTGCTCTTTGGTGTTATGATTTGCAAGTTGTCTCCTCTCTCCTCTGTTTCTGTATCATTTAAATCTCTCTCTCTCTCTCTCTCTCTCTCTCTCTCTCTCTCTCTCTCTCTCTGTCTCTGTCTCTTTCTCTCTCTCCTTTTTCCCTTGTAACCTCCTTACACTTTGTTAACTCACTAAGGTACTGTTTTCAAGACTCTAGATGCTTTGCTCTGGAAAGCTGAGTTGCTGGTACTCGCTGATCTGTCATTTTCCTAACCTGGCCACAGATTTGAAGTATTGTTCTTGAACTGCCCTCTTAGGAACATATGAGGGATATTGTTCAATATCCTACTGGATTGTAAGAAGATGATGCAAATACCTCTGTTTATTGAAAGAGTTGCCCAAGTCCTGGGCCCACTTTATATGCTCTTCCATACTGGCTCAAACCAAAGATGGCATCATATTTTTGACCTCTAGCTCAGCAGTCAGACTTATCTATTACCATCAGTCACCCTTAACATGAAGGCTAGATTGTATATCCACAATGACACCTGCTACAGTAGGATCCTAATCTTTCTGGTCACTAAATCTTACCCAAATAGAGGCAACAAATTTTGTTATCATAGGGTGATCGCTTTACCAGTGACTACCTAAGTGAACAGTTTACAAACTGGAAGTACACAAAGTTAATATCCTACAGGATGAGTATTTACCAATGACATATAGAATATGGCAAGCAACTGGCACACAGATATTTCTTTCTTCACCTACCAGGCTATCCCAAGTTTCAAAGGTTTCACATCACTGTGGAGTTTATTTCACATTGCCAAACCAGCCATGTTCTACCCCACACAGTAGCTTTCACTGTGTAATTCCCTATTGTTGGCCCAAGATTGTGATAGAAACTGGATTGAGATTTAATTTTTTAACTCTGATTTTTGTTCCATGAGTGACAAAACATGATTAAGAATTTATAGCCCTAGGCCTCCTGATTGAAAAGTTCCTAATTTTGCAAACTTCTTCCCTGTTTTTAATATACTATTATAATTTTATTTTTATTTTTTAAAATACTTAGAGCAACTTTTACTCTTCTCCATTTTGTTTTACAACTTTTTCCAGTTGTACTCTACTTTCCTTCTGTAGTTCTCCCCTATTTGAACTTTTCTCACTGTAGAGATGGCATTTAGGCACTGTCTCCACATATAACACAGCGTAACCATTTCCAGTGCCATCTTGTAGCAAAGCAGATTCATCTGTTATGTATATAAACTGTGGCACATTGGCAGAATGTAATAAATTTTGAATAACAGCTTACAGCCTTAAATCACTCATCACAGAATATTGAACTTTTCTGACCACATATCCGATCAGGAGGTCAGGACTTCAACATTATCTATCCTCCCTTGCTCACCTTTCCCCTTTTTAACCATTCTTTCTAATAAGGATTTAGATACAACATAAATTATATACTCATAGAACATCTATTAATATTAAGCAGGGGTGCTCTGCTGATATTTCCACTGGAAGCAAAGTCTAAAACCTTACCTATTAAATTGATATATCACTCATGCTCTCTGTTTAAAACTTGACTTAATTGCCCAGGTTCTTCTAGACATGGGTATGTCAAGCTTGTGGGATTGTTCATTGTGTTTGTATTTGTTTGGTCTCCAATTTGCCATTTGAGTGGAAAGAAGCTTACTCTCCAAATTTTCAAATTTTCCTCTACTTCTCCTTTGGTCATGAATGCCCTTTACCCACTGATTGTGTCTTGATAGCTAATCTTTAGAGATGTTGTGGATGATAATCATATTCACAAAGACTGTAAAGATGTAAGATGAAAGCTGTAGCCATACCACATCGCATTTCCCTTGAAACAAAACAGAGACAGGTATGGACATTAAAAAGCAAGTCACATTTTTGCACATCATCCGTTATGTGTGCATTTAACAGGCTGTTAAAGATTCTACATCTTCTGAATTTATTAGGTTGGTATTTAGCATGTTCTACGGCCAAAATAGCAAAGAAAATTCCTCATTGCTGGTTAAATTAGCCTCATGAAAATGTTGTTGGTAAAAGGTTGCAGAAATGAGTAAGAGCTCTAACAGGACAGCATATTAGACCATTTGTCACTGATGATTTAAATGAATCAGTGCCTTTTGGAAAGGCACTGATGATTTAAACGAACTTGGCTAAAGGGGAGATGTTTAGATAAAAGTTAATAATTAAAGCCTAAATGGCAAGATTAGCTCTTCCTTTTGATGAAAAGGGGACAATAAATATACATCCAGTCTTTAAACTGTTCTTTTGGGAAAACTAATGCCAATGAAACCATACCTCATAATAACATTTATTATTCAAAATTTAAACTATTACAGCTACATTACATATAAACTAGGTCACCTGAGTGTTTCATGTTCTTTCAGACATAGGCAATAGCCGTTTTAAATAGTCTTTGAGTTTGAATCATTGAGAGTTAGAATTTAATTAACTTTATTTTAATTTTTTATTTTCTTTTAACAGTGTTTTCTATATATACATTAAAGTTTGTAAGTTCACATCTTTATAAAAATTTCATCAAATAATTTAACCCCTTTTCCCCTTTGTTATAATGCGTTTTAATATTTGTGTAATCTAAAATACATACATTTTCCCTTGTGTTTGATTTTAAGTAGTAAACTCATAACTTTCTGAGAAAAATATTGAAAAAATTTCTTATTAGTACTATAGCCCTGATTGAGGTCCTGTGTCTATAGATTTACGCTCAAATAGTTTTTCTCCTTTTTTGTATTAACAGAAACCAGGAGTTAAAAGAACTTGGTGAACTTTCTCCGCACTGGGACAATCTAAGGAAAAATGTCCTGACTCACTGTGATCAAATGGTGAACATGTACCAAGACATTCTGACTGACCTTACCAAGGAGACAGGTGGGTGACCAACAGCTTTACTTAGTCAAACTGCACTGCCCTTCATGTATGTTATTCAAAACAATAACAAATCCTTTTTTATGGAGATAGGAAAGTTAAAAAGTTGTTTCTAACTCTACTATCTGGGAATTTAAATTAATAAAAAAATTTGCTATGCTATCTTATATTATTATAAGAATAGTTACAATATTTTAATAATTGATTTTCTGAGAAAATCCATACATGCAAATTGTGTTTTTATTTCTGAAGTTCTTGTAACATTTTTTGTTACATGTATCTGTCAACATGTATACTTTTAAAATTTATTTATTTATCAATACTGCTTCATTATGTTTTCCTAGGGTCCTCTTTCAAATCAAGCAGCAGCAAAGGGGATAAAACCTTAGAATTTGTTCCTGTAAATCTACACCTACAAAGAATGCATGTGCATAGCCCTCACTTGAAAGGTATTAAATATATATACTCTTTTGTAAATGAAGAATTTATCTTGCAGTGTATACTTTATAAAGCTTGACTCGTGCCAGAATCCAAGTTTAAAAGTTATATAGGGCTGAATATAAAACAGCCAAAGCTTGTTGTAACCCTAAATAATACAAAATAATTTTTGATATGTTTGATTTTGGATTTCTGGGTCATACTCTGACTCTGATGCCTGAACTGAATAGAAATAAAAATGCACAAAGAATGTATCAGCTCTCTGATAGTATTCATCCTAAGTAGCAGTTAGCAATTGTGTGATTGTTTGAATTAGAAATGAGATAGAAATGGCTATGGAGATGGAGATGGAGAAGGAGAAAGGGAAAGAGAGAGAGAGAGAGAGAGAGAGAGAGCTTGGTTTCTACCTGTCTTTTTAAACTGTAGTTACCAGTATGGGTTAACATGCCATTTTTCTTAAAGCTGTCTACCAACAGAAACATTCTTTCTCATTGGAGCAAGTCATTGTAATAAGATTAAGTAAGTAGGAAGTGGCAGAATCATTTAATGTACTTATTTTATCAAGGAGAATGTATGAAGGTTTTCACAGCCATGCTCCATAGTCTGTAGTGACTGGTAGGGTGTCATCTTACCATTCGGCACAGCCCCTTTGCCATTTCTTACCACAACCCTAAGTCATCTTTTCATCTCATTCTCTAGTTATTAGTCTGCCAATTGTTCCTAGTGTCTGGGAGGACTGTATGTCTCACTTTCCACCTAAAGACTCGGCTTATTGTGCCTTTGTCCCAGCCTCAGTGTAATTGGTACATCTTATCCTTTCATTGTTCAAAGTCTCCCCTTTTAAGTAACAAAGACCATTCAGATCCTTCTAGTATCTATTTTCTAGGATGCCAAAAGCAACTTTAAGCCATCAAAGCTTTCATAATAAGTACATTAACAGGTCGTTACTGAGCTGTGTAAAGACAGACTCTGATACCGTGTTTTGTAGCCATTGTCAGCAATGCAGTGGTTTGTAGGTTTAGAAAAACTGAAATGTGTGTGAATCTTTGTGCACTGTTAGAGAAAATGTAAATAGTTGCAAACATGATAAATATCAAAGATTTTCCAAAAATTAAAAGTAAACCTATCATATGGCCATCCCATACTTGGATTAAAGAGATACCAGTGTGCCTACATTTACTACAACGGTACTCACCTTTTGTGCAAATACGGAAGTAACCTAAATGTTCATTGAAAGACAAATGCATAAAGAAACTGTCCATCTATTTTTCTATCAAAAAACTGTAATTAGCACAATGTTGACTATATGCCAAGAATGGGAAAATATTCACTCTTTAGAAAAGAAGGAATTCCTGTCTTTTTCATAATTTGGTTGAGCTTGGAGGACATCATACCAAGTGAAATAAATCAGTCACAGTAAGACAAATACTTTTGCTTATCTGAAGAATCTAAATACTGACTCTTATAGAAACAAAGCCTAGAACATGGTTTCTAGGGACTTTGGGGGAGGAAAAACAGAATTATTAGTTTAAAAATACAAGTTTTAGTTATGAATGATTCCTATAGATCTCATATGCAATATACTGCTCATAGTTACCAATAATGTATTGCATACCTAAAATTAGGCTAAGAAGGTAGAAAGTATGCTGTACATGCATACACAATACTAATTATTATCATTATCAATAAAGAGGGAGACCGGGGATTCAGCTCAGTGGCACAAGTACCTGCCCAGCAAGCACGAGGTTGTGAGTTCTATCCTCAGTAAAATAAAATAAAATAAAATAAAATAAAATAAAATAAAATAAAATAAAATAAAGATGGAACGAGTAAAATTTTGGAGGTAATGGATAAGTTTATTATATCTGTGGCAATGGTTTAAAGGTGTATCCTCTTCCCCAAACTCAGCAAGTTTGATATTTAAACATCTATATATTTTACATCCTAATCATATTTCAACAGAGTATTTTTTAAAGAATTAAAATTAAATTTCTGCTAAGAATCATTGGGTTTTATCATCAGAAAAAATAAGTGGTTTTTTTTTCTATATTGTGCTTACCACTCATACACAAATCTAAGTGTGATTATATTTTGACACACAATTTTATTATAATTGATAACCCTTAACAACAATCTGAAACTTTAATTTAGGTTCTTCTCACCAAAATCAGGTCAAATCAAGGAACTCAGTTGGATTAGGCCAAGGCATTTAGGAACATTCCCTTGACTGTCAAAAATTTTAACACAGCAAGATGGTCTGGTTTTAAGTCATTTAAAGTCAATATTTCAATAAGTAATACAGAATATAAAAGCACTTAGAAGCTATTAACTAACATTTTTTTCTAATAGCCAATATTAAAAAACTTTATATTACAGTAAAATGTTTATGCATTGAGCAGGGGTGTATCTAAGAGGAGAGTGGGGTGTGAAATGCAGCTGTGCCACCATTTATATGTCGTCTAAGTCTGTTCCTCGATTATTCTAAGTCAAGTTGTCCTCACTTCTGATGAAGAGAGGGAGAGGATGAAAAACCTCTCTGCTGATACAAGGATAGCATTTTCAGTGTACAGGTGGCATTTGCCATCACTGGAATGAAATGGATCTCTTAGTTTTATCAAAACTGTTAATCAAATAAGACCATATTGAAAGACAATGCAGTCTTGAATGAAAAAAAAAAGTAGCTAGATTTAGAGAAAAAATAATTTACAGAAACATTTTGGAAAAATCTTCACAAGTGAGACCTTAATGACTGATGGAATAAGGTTACGAGAAAGCGGATGCTGTGGGTTATGTAGTCATTGATGGATGACAGTGTCATCAAGCTAGATGGGCTGGGGTGCCAGAGTATGAAGTCATGTTGAACTATATGTTCAAATATTTGATAATGATCTTTAGCATACTTCTACCAAACACGCAGCACTTATTATCAAATTAGCCTTTTATTTTATATTTCTTTCTGGAAAATGAAAGAACCATATGCAATATGTTATTTTCCAAGATATATGAAGTCTAGAGTGAAATAAAATGAAGTAACATCTTTAATTTCTGATGTGCTGATTTGAATAGCAAAAAAATGGGAAATAAAAGAAATAAATTCAGGAATGCAAGCAAAGTTCATACTAATTCTGTTGGTTTGTTAGTGTATCAGCTTCCCAAGGATGCTCTATCATAGTACCATAAATTGGGATCCTTGACTAGCCAAGATATATTGGCTAAGAGTTCCAGAGGCTGGTGGCCAGAATTCAAACCATTAGGAGGACCATACTCCCACTGAGGTGTGTACAGAAATCCTTCCTTATTCTCCCTGGTTTCCGCTAGCTTCTGGAGACCGCCGGCTTTCCTGGGCTTTTTGGCATATCTCAGCAATGCTCCATTTTCCTCTGGTACCCTCCTGTAAATTTCATTGTCATCTTTTCTTTCTGTGTGTATCTGTATCTCCATCTAAACTTCTTTATTAAGACATTGGTCATATTGTTCTAGGGCTGACCCTAATAACTTGAGTTAAACTTGATTATATGTGCACATTTTAATGTTATTGATCTATGGAACAACTCATAAATGAGAATATTTTTAATAAAGCTGTTAAAAGAAAGGTTAGATGTTCTCTTTGAAAATCAAAAGATGAAATGAAGGAAAGAACTGGGTATCCTTAAAGTATTAATGGGGAATGTATTGAATTGTACTATACCCTGACTTTCCCCCCATATAACATATATATGCAGTATAAACTCATATGCATAAAATACATTGTAGGTAGACATCACACACAAAACATGTTATATTATCAGGCTAGTATTTTAAGAATATGTGTATAACAAAGTTTAGAAGGTATCATTTGAAATTAGACTTAAGATAAAGAAGGTACTTACACATAAGACCTCCACTACATATTTTAACAGAGATTGAAAATTCAACTGAAATTTGGTGGTACTTACTTCTTTGGTTTTAACCAAATTACTTGAACTCTCTGAGTGTCAGTTTTTTCAAGTGTAAAGTAGAAACATTGAAAGTTGTAATAGATGGCAGTAAACCAAGTTTTATATTTGCTTATATAACATATTAGACAGATTTTGAATTGCAGTTAAACTTAAAGATTTGTGGTGTCTAATTTGAATGTCTAGCTGAATTACACAGAACATTTTACAAGTTAATGATACAAGATTGGTTAAGCCCTGGTATTTCACTGGTAAGTTATTTGGATGTAGTCTAGGTAATATACACTTTTTAAAAATTCTTACCCTTATTAAATTATCTACTCATATTTGATTATTAAGCCTTGCACATTTAAAGAACTGACTTTGCAAATAATAGCAGACAGATTGACCCAATGAAAGACTAGTTCTCTAAATAAGCAACTGAGAAGACTTCACATTGTGATATCACATACTGACAAATGAGATAACCTCTAAGTAACTTTGGGTATCCCCAGGCCCATTGCTCGTTTTTCAACCTCACTTGTTATCTAAATTAAAAGCAACAAGTAAAATATCCACCACAACTGGTATCTAAGCCAGCAGTGGCAATAGAAAAAATTTTTTAAATAAATTCTAATAAAAATTAATACATTTTATTTTCATAGAACATCAATTGCAAATATAAAATATAGATTCTTGTACTATTATAAAAAGCCTGCTTTAATTATTTTGTATGTTGTAAATGTATAGGAGCAAAGTATTATGTTTTGCTATGAAGTGAGATACACTTCAGTTAAAGCTTTTTTTATCATGGAGAAAAAAGTGTAGTTCTAGTTTACAGCCTGTAAGTTTACTTTTTCAGTCACTGTTATAATTTATAAAATGAAAACCTTTTATGGAACTTCCTATTATTAGCAGCACTAACTTTAAAATTATGTGCTCTGTGTGTATTAGCTCTATAACCATGATTTCGTACTGTAAGCCTGTTCTGTTATATACACATTATTGGATGATCGGAGTTTGACACATAGCATATGTGAAGGGCAAGAAGAGAAGGAGACGGTGACTTAAGTGCCGTCAGTTGAGTTCTTCTTATGATTCAGTAAGGGGTCCAGAGACAGTTTCTGCTAATAAGTTTAACTGTGCTCCAGGGCACGCAGCACTGGCCTGGAAAGGTCACAGAAAGTAAAATCAGAGATACAACAGGGAAGGAGACCACAAAAGGAAAGAACAGAGCTGTTTTCATGACTTTCCAGTACTTAATTTAGGCTTACAGCCTACAGTTCCTGCCCTGAACATTCCTGTCAAGCCACACACACACATACACCTTTGTTTCTTTACTTTTTAGGTATTTCAAATAGGGATTCTGTGAGTTGCATTGAAAGATTTAAGTAATGCATGTATTAAAATAAAGCAAAACTATTTGCTATCATAAGGCTGAAATTGTAATTAAGTTCAATAGGAGGCAGCTGACCTCTTGGGTCCTTCATCTTCTAATCGCTGCACTGAGGGAAAGCTCAAGTTAAGGGGTGCTAGAGCTCCTTCAAGGGTTTGTGCACATCATCTCATGCATGAAGCATTATTGCCTTCAGTTACTTCAGGGAATGGTGTCAAATTGCTGCAGCTCTATTGAAAGAGATTTCTCTTTAAAACCTTTAAAATGTAATGATTCCTGTCCAAGGGATTTGCAAGCCACTTTAAACTCAGGGATTATGCATCTTCCTTGTAACATGAGATTACCATGTCTACAATTATTTTTTCTCCATAGCAGTACTTTACAATTGAAGGAATTTTAAAGAGATCTTTTGCAAAAATACAATTTTCTCATTTCTACTCTTAAATGACTTTTTAAAAGTCTACAAAGGAAATTACTATAAAATCTCAAACCAACTTTGTCTCTTAGTTTGAAGAGACTCAAAGACTTAAATTCTAATTCTCCTTGGAACTTAATAGTTAGCCATTTTCACAAAAACAGTTTTTAAGATACCATAAAATGTCAAAGAAGGAAGACACAGTTTTTTTTAAAGGTATGCAAGAGAACCTTTAAACTGGTTTTGCTTAAATTTTCTGTAAAACATTCCCACCCTGATTTTTATGATTGTCTTTTGGTATCATAACTAGGGGCTATTCAAGTCATGAAGATGCATAATTTAAAGAGTTGAATAAATGGAGATATTTTTAAAAAGGATAATATAAATTCAAACTTTTGTATCTTTCCTTGGAAATAAAATTTTGTCCTTTATTATTTTATATATTTGTTTTCTTCTAGAGGAAAACAACTACAGTTAATAACTTTAAGGGAGTACAACTGCCCAGCTAAGAATGGACATGATTCTTTAAGTGTGTGCCATTTCTCATTAACTAAAGAGACTGGAAAATAAATCACTCTAATAGATCAGTCTATTACTGTTGTAGTAAATGTGAATGAAATCCAAGCCTGAAGGAGCCAAAGATATAAACTACCTATTCTAACTTTAGATATTAGTAACTAAAATTATAAAGTGACAATTGCAAACTATTGACTTCCTAAATTAATAAATTTGTTATTTTTGTAGAAAGTTTGGATTTAAAAAAATGTTAGAGTTAAGGGTAAAATACATTTTCCTAGCATCTGTGAGACCCTCCATTCAATCCTGGGAACCACCTCGCCCCCGACCAATAGCAATCCATTTTAAATGTGACAATCTCTTTGTATGGATGCTAATTATTCCACAACTATAGACAATGTGTTTTTATTTCAGACCCTGTAACAAAGTGAATAGACCCAAAGGTGGAGAGCAAAGCTGATTCCTTTGCTTTAAATTACTGTAGTTATTAAGAACATTCTGTAGCTACTTTCATAATTGTTTTCTTTGGACTCACTCTTTGGCTATCAAAGTTAAAAATGTAGAATAAAGCAATTTCTTGAAGACCTGACATATAGAGAAGTTATTTAAACTCAAACTCTTTGAAATGCTACAAAATATGCATGCAAAGATTCACCATTTTTGTGGAGTGGTTCTGCACCAGATGGACCAAATCTAAACATAATCCAGGAAAGTGAAAGCCCCACGAAGAACATGTGTTTGCCTCTTCAATATCCAGATATAATCTAAGTGTCTGTAGAAAAGTCTTCATGTTTTTAATGAAATATGTTTGTGCTGAGAGGTAGGAAAATGAGATACATGCCATATTAGAATTTATATAAGGTATTATATTCTGCTCTGAAATGTCTTTCCATGAAGTTTAAAGCAAACAAAGTTTCAGGAACATTTCTCTTGTGCTTTCTAACATTAGTTTCCAGCATTTTCACCATTAAGAACATAGGACTAAAACATTTTTTTCTGGTTACTTTGCTGCTTAATTAGTATGCATATCTGCCTTAGAATTCCATATCTCACACCTTCCTTTTATTTTTATTTTACTTTTATTGTGTTATTAAAATCATTACAAATGATAAAAATGACAATTGATGGAAATGTGAAACAAACTAAACAAAATAAACACTGAAAATTGTAAGGCTAAATAAACGAAGACTACAAACCCAGTACTTTTTTTTTTTGGTAATTTTTTTTACAAGGGTATGAGTGAAAAATGATGCTCTTTTTTGTATGAATGTTTAATGTAATATGTGAATGTTGATAATGAGTTGACAATGAATCATGGTTCTTAATAGTAGAGAAAGAAGTTACAAATAAGTAAAAAGAAAAGCTATAGTGAATCCTGTGATAATGAATTGAAGTCAGCTGTGTGAATGTGTACTTGTTTTTGTGTTCTTGCCAATGTAGATAGAGGGATAAACATAGATGTGCATTTGCACTAATAAATGTGCAGATATTTCCTGCTCTAGTCACTGACAGGGATGCCCCATGTCACTGACCCTAACTGTTGTTCAGGGACTGATTTCTTAATGTCCTGCAAATTATAAGGTCATTGTTCCTTGAAAAGCTTATCAGTGTCAGAGTTAAACAGATGAAATATAAGATGAATATAAAACAGCTTCCAGGTTTTGATATTTCTTATTGAAAAACGGCAATGATATACAGTATATAAAGGGCATAAGAACTTGATCAGCAGTAAATAGTATTGAATCATAAACCAAACAACAAAATGCCCATAAAACCATGTGTTAATCAGCTTTCTGTTACTAAAACAAATACCTCAGGTTATCAACTTATAAAGAGAAAAGGGTTATTTTGGCTCAAAATTTGGAGGTTCTGGTCCAAAATCTGGTGACCCTGTTGGTTTGGAACTGTGGTGAGGCAGGACATCATGGTGGGAGTGTACAGCAGAGCAAAACTGCTCAGCTCATGGCTGAGAAGTAAGAAAGGGAAGGGCGAAGGGATCATGGTGCCACAGTCTTCTTGTAAGGCCTCCACTGACCCACAAGGTCCCACAAGCTCCTGTCTATCTCTTAAATATTCCACCACCTAACAATAGTGACCCCTAAAGACCAAAACTTTAGCATGTAGGCCTTGCAGGGACATTCATCACCAATAGCAGTCTATGCTTTACTAACAAATGACTTAATGAATCCATGAATAAAACAAAGGTCAGTCATTTCCCTCAGAAGATTTCTAATGAATAAATGTAGGAAAGTGAGAAAAATAGAAAATTACAATTGAAATATAGCAATAATAGTTGCAATGGGTAAGACACATCAATGGATGCTAGCATTAATAGCTAATATTTAAGAAGAAACATTGCATTTTCAGTCTAAAAGGTGTCCCCCATGTTGGAACTGTGTAGAGGGGTATCAGCTATGGCTAGAGATAGCCATCTCCATGCATTAAGGTTCAGGCCTAAGTGATGCAGGCCAGCTTAATACATGCCCTATGTGATGCTCTGATTCAGGAACTTGCCCTATACTGAAGAATCTTGGTCTTATCATGAGAAAATACAAGAAAAAATTCAGACTATGGAACATTCCAGAAGATGCTTGACCTGTACTCTTTGAAAAGGTCTCAAGATCATGAAAGGCAATGCACTGTCCCAGTTTTCAGGGACCTGAGAGAAGTGGGCAACTAATTAAACGGGAAACTTTAGAGAGAAAGGGGTGGCAGTGGAAAAATCAGTCCAAATGTATTTTCTTCTATAATAGTATAGTACAGGATTAGTACCTTAGTTTTGATAATTTACTTATAGTTATGAAAGTTATTAACACAAATGAACCTTGGTGAAGTTCATAGAGAAACTCTACTCTGATTTTTCAACTTACTGGAAATATAAAATTATTCCCAAATAAAAACGTTAAAAATTCAATCAATGATGAAGAGTTTTTAAAATAATTTTATATTTTTTTCTAGTTTGAAATAGCATATCAATGTCTAATTCAAATGCTGTGGAAATACAGTAATTTACAATCTTCATTCCTATCCAATTCTATATATCATTTGCATATGTAGTTGTATTTGTGTATTTAGTTTTCCATCTTTTAATAAGCCTTTTTCTTTGGTAATGTGTCTAAATATTTTGTTCTTATATTAGAAGCAGTACTTCTTTGTATAGTTTAAGAAAACAAGACAAACTATAATGAGCATCAAAATATTTTTATTTATGTATTTATTGACCTTTTCAAATACCTGAAATATGTGTATTACATTGATCTCCAATTATGTGAATATGATGTTAAGTGCATGATATCTATAACTAAATTATTTTAAAATCCAGGAAAGAACACAGTTACAATGATTGTGTGCAGTTTAGGAAGCAATGAATGCTATGATAAATATATGAATCTAGGATTGTGGTAGTGCGGAGAAAGAAGTATTTCCTGCTTGACAGATTACACAAAGATCTCTGAGTACAAACTTACTACACCTAAGTGAAACATTTTCAGGTACAGAAACTGACAGGAAAATTGGAGAAGGGAATGCAGTCTTAGGGGTGGGAAGAACCTCTGGAGAAATTGAGAATTGCAACAGGATTAAAGAAAAGGAATGTAATTCATTAGAATAGTTATATTTTTACACCTTAATAGAATATGCACACTGTCTTTCCATTAATTACTTTCAATTAGGGATATAAATTGTGGATATAATTTGTCAAAGATAATCTTTTCCTTCATACAATAAATTTTCCCACGTAGTGCATTTATAGTGGAAAAAGTGAGAAAGATGCTGAAGTAGGGAAGGAAACTGGAAAAGAAGGTGAAAAATTATGAATATTCCCAGAGATGATGAATAAGACAATTGGCCTGTAAGATAGAGGAATCCAGCAAGAAACAGGGAAAGAAGGTTGCCGAGGTGAGAAGGGAAGGGTGTGTGCACAGGAGGATCAGAACACAGAATTGCAGAATATATTTTTGAAATAAAAAGGGCAACCCACTCAGGATCCCTTCTGTCTCTCTCTCAGACAGAAGCTTGCTTTCTTGCTCTCAATAAATATATTCTGCTCTTTTAAAAAAAAAGAAAAATATAACAATAAATAAATAAATAAACAGGGGAAATGAAATAAAACCAGAAAAGGAAGATGAAACAAATGAGAAGAAAATTAAGAATAAAAGGTGGAAAAATAAAAACTGCATAGAAACAAAATTAATGCCAAGTCAAAAAAAAATGAAGACCATAGACCAAAAATAATTTTCTTTACAATTCAAGCGTGTACACTTTTGAGCAGAACTGTGGTACATTTTTAAACTTGATACATACGAATTAAATGAATTCTAATAACAAATTTTGGGTTCCCATTTAAAAATTTTTACCAAAAATCGTACATATTCAGTGGGTCTTTATTTAGAGACAAGTAAAGATTAGGGTGATGTCGTTCAGTTTAGTCATCTTGATTTCTCAGATTACAAGTTTCTCTTTGGCTTCTGGACACAATTTGTGGTGTCAGAAGCCAAATAAGTTTTCAGTCTTTTTTTGGATGTCATCCCCAAAATATCCATGTTAAAAATAAATATCTAGACCTTCTGGGCAAACAAGCTTTATTGAACACCCAGTATATGCACACAACTAATATAAGTGCAATAAGACATTAAAACTTCTATAACCTAAGTGTATCCTTTCCTTAGCGAGTCACACTTTCAAAAATATCAAATTGGAAAACACTAACAGGAGACTAGATAAATTTCTTAGCCTAATCATGAATACTTCTTATCTATAAAGTTGGGGAAAGTATTTATCTTGTAGAATTATTTTGACAATTAAACAAAATGATGACTGTAGAATATTTATGACTCACTGGCCTAAGTAAAGGCCATTAAGCTGACTTAATGTCACCTTTATTCACTCAGCTAGTAATTGTATTGTACTTTTACTATATTCTAGGCATCATTCTTTCTGATTTTACTATTATTCATTAAGTAAATACAGTTCCTCGTGGACAACATAAGCTTTAATACAATTGTAACAGATTATATGCCTGTATTCATTATTTAATTGGATATAGGAACTTTGATAAGGATGAAATAAATAAATAATTCAAGGTGAAAGCAAAGTAACATAGAAGTACAGATAAATGCCAGGGGCTTTGGCATCTGCCTGTAATGTCACTTCTGAAGAGGATAAGGCAGGCTGGTAAAGTTACCAGTTTGAGGGCATCTTGGTCACGTTAGCAGCCCTTGTTTCAAGAGAATAAAGGAAGGGACAGAGATGCAGCTGAATGGCAGAGTGGTAGAGCACTTTGTCAATCTGAGAGACACACAAAAAGAGAGAGTGAGAGAGAGATGGGGTGAGGGGGGAGAGAAGGAAGAAAGGATAGGGAGGGAGGAAAATGTTATTTCTTGCCAGAATGTTCAGGAAGGATTCAATTGAATCTCTGAATACCCTTCAAGCAATCAGATATAATGATGGAGGAGACAGAAGAACTGTAGTTGGATCTGAGACTCCCCTGGGAGGCTTCGGGCAGTGCGTTGTCTGCATTGGGCACAGAAGCAAGGGAGGAAGAGAAGGATGGGAACAAGAAAACAAATCAAGCTTAACCGACTGGGTGACACTTAATAAGTTAGGAAAACTTACACGATTAATTACTTCATTTGAAAGAAGCCAGAACGAGCCAGGAGATTTCTATAGGCCTTAGTAAAATATCATTTATTAAGCCTAAAAAAGGGATAAGTTAATACGTAGAAAATAGGAAGGAAAGAGGTAAAAGAACAGGATTTACAAAAAGCTTGTTAGAAACTTTAAGGGTTTTAACAGAGAGGGTTTCAATAAACACAATCTACTTCCTTTGGATTTAAGAATGATCAGCTTTTATGATCAGGAAAAATGATTCAAAGAACTTCTTTCCCTTCATTTACCTGCTGATTTAGTCTCTGAGGAATTAGATTCACAAGGATCAGATTATCCATCTGAAGAAGTAGATTCACCATGAGACTGAAAATACGCGGGTTGTAGATCTCTCGTTTGCATGGCTCCCTTACAAGGCACTGCAAGGAGCCCTAGCAACATGTGTGAAGACATACCTCTAGCAAATTTAAGTTTTTTAAAACCCCCAACGGAGAGGAGCTCTATGTCTTCCTTCTCAGATTGCCCCTCCTCATCTTTCCTCTCTTGTTGTGTGTGCTGCAGAAATCATAAGCTTCTTAGAATCTCGGAGGGGTGGGGGGCTATAGGCAGTTGTTTCTGGAAAGTGAATTTGGAGCGCATTTAATTTGGACTTGGATCTATCTAGCTAGCGCTATCATCTGTCTGTGTTTCTAAAAACAGCTGTATTACGTATCTTAGACACTTTCCTTGTTGCTGAGACAAAATACCCGACACCCAAAGTTAAAGGAGTAAAGGTTTATTTAGATTACAGTTTCAGTTCATAGTTGATTGGCTTCAAGGCAAGGTAGCATGGCCCTGGGGCATCAGAGAGGAGAACACATCCATGGCAAGCAAAAGGCAGGGCAGACAGAAGGCAGCCAGCAGCAAGGGACAAGTGTCAAATAATGATCAACTTCAGCCCTGTTTCTGTGCCTTATAGTTTATCCAGGCTACCCACCCTTAGTTCTAGCATTACACCATGAATCAATCCCAGCTTCACATACTTAGTCCAAGCATCATACACCCTAGATCCAGACACCTCTGAAAATCCCTGCCTGTGACCACACGAGACTTTGAGGGGGCATCTGGATACAAACCATAATATTATGTATATTTGGTAAACAAAAATTACATATATTTAATGTATACAATTGATAAGTTGAACATAGGCATGGAACCATGAAATCATGACCACAATCAAGGCACTAGATAGATCCATCACCTCTGAAAGTGTCCTTATGTCTCTTTGGGTCTTGCTATTTTTATATTAAGAAGACATCATAAAATCTACCATCTTTATAGAACTTTAAGTAAGCAATAAATACTGTTATACAACTGCTTTATAGAATTTGTTCATCTTGCATAACTAAAGCTTCATGACCTCTTAATAGGAACTCTTCATTTCCCACCACCCTCACCTTGACTCACACCATTATATTCTCCGATTCTGAGTCTGACCATTTTATATACCTCATACATAGCAAATGGAGCATGTATTTATCTTTCTCTGACAAGCTTATTTCATTAAGTGTAGTGTCCTCCAGGTTCTTCCTTGTTAAATGCCATGATTTCCTTTCTTTTTAAGATTAAGTAGTAATTTTGGTCACTCTTGTTTATTTTTGGTGCTGCTGGTCACCCAGGTTTTGACATAAATGTGACAGGTCATTTGCAGTGTCATGCTGATTTGTCATTTCGCACTTAGTTTAAATTAACAGAGAAATTGATTCTATTTAGAAGACTAAGCCCCAGTATCATTTTCACTTTCAAACTGAAATGCCTGTCATGATGGGAAAACCAGTAAAAGTTAAAAATCACCTTCTTTGCTGAGATTTACTTCTTATGAAGAAAATCATTATAATTACTGAATAATGACACTTTTAACTACTATACTTTCAACTCCACTTTTATAGCTGAGTTAACTGAAGTGTACAGAAGTCAAATAATTTTCTCAGTGTCCTACAACTTGTAAGTGGTAGAGCTGGGACCCAGACCAAGGGGCTCAGTATTTAGCTTCTGATTTAAACCCTGGAGAAACATTGGTACCTTCCCTGATGAGACGTCATAGGTATAAGGACATTTTCACACATAGGTGTAAAGACTTTGGAGAAAGTGGAGAGTGATTAACTTTTACTGAACCTCAAGTTTCTTAATTAGATACATAATAATAGACTAGAATTTATCTTTGTAACTTTGGAGTAGCCTCATGACTCTTTAAGCTAGCCATGTGCATTTGCATGAAGTAAAGCAGGTACATGGGTACAGTCTAGGTAAACCCAAAGTCACTGTGAAATCCTTTCTTACTATGGGCTAAATTTCTATGGATTATTTAAATCTCTTACAAATCTAGTATTCTTCTATCATTTAAAAAGATGATTTTTACCATATTAATGACTTTTAAATGGCAAAAATTTACTATAATAGAGATCTGTTAATGAATTATATGCCCTATTTATGGGTTGATTTGGGGAATATTGTGTTTCTCTTGAACTTGAATGTTTGGCATGCTACTAAAGTCTTTCATGCGAAGACATGTTGTTTTGTTTTGTTGTGTTGTGTTGTTTAAACAAAGGTCATTTGGATACATATATGGATTGAACATCTCTGAAAAAGATATGGGGTTTACCTGAGGCTAACAAAATAATTCATGTTTTCCAGGAAAATGAGATCCAGAAAAACAACCAGTATTTCAGTACGAAAATCAATTTGTAAAGGATCTACTATGAAATTAGGTTTCTCAAATAAATTAACAAGAAGACATTCATGCTGTCTTCCTCCTTAGGAGGATACTTTTCATTAGGATGTAAAAATGATGATAGGTTTTGAATCATATAGTTAATATGTATGAAACCTGATGGGTTTTAAGATCAAAGGATTGCATTTCAATTTAAATGTATGGATGTTTTATTATTAAAATGAAGTATCTGAGTGGAAGATAAATTAAGAGGTATTTTGTGCATGTTTCACATATCCTGTGAAGAAATTGCAAACATATGCATTTGAAATTGTATAAGACATACACAAGCAGGAAATGACTTACATAGATTTTTTAAATGCCCTCCTATTGTTCTGCCCTTGAGCCAAAATGCAGTATTTTGATTTTTCTCTCTGTAAAACGTGGTTGAAGGATTGTTCATTATTGTTGAATTTCAATATGATTGCAAATTAAATGATGCAAGACTCAATAAAGTAAAATACACAAAAGACCAATTAACATGTTATCTCAGTAAGTAGAGAGAGGGCTGGGAAAACATACTGTTCTACACTATGGCATACAATTAAGATGTAGTCATAAATCAGGAAAATATTATAACTTGTTTAGGTGCACAGGTGGCTTTTAGGAAGATCGATTAGCTCCTCTTACCCCCTAGAGCTGAGACTTAATAGTTCCTCTTACCAATTTAAGCAGAATGACTTTTCCAACTTCCCACAGTGTGTGTGCTTCGGTGCAAACAGCAGGCAGGAGATGATGTTTGCAGAGTGCTCATCTCCTTGTCCTTTCTAATTGCAGATGCTCTGTATGACGTCATCACGGTGGGAGCCCCAGCTGCCCATTTTCAGGGATTTAAGAATGGTGGTCTTCGGAAACTGCTCCATAGATTTGAAACAGAGAGAAGAAAGTAAGTAAAGACAGCACGGAAATGCATATTCTCTTAATGATACTATCTTCCTTTTGAATGGATCTGTAGGCAAGGTTAGGATAAAGAACGCTGGTCCAGCAGAATGAATATGTCTTGTCATCTAAAGCCATTAGGTCCCTTAAAGTTATTGTATTTCTCTGAACTACTTGAGAAGAATTTAGAATAAGCAAAAGTCCCTAAAGAGGATGTGTATTGAGTAGTACTGTGCTGGCAGAACTTTGTGTTGAAAGCCATACTACTAAGAGGTGATATTCTAGAAGCAGTGGTTGCTCGCTCAAGGAAGTGTCAGCATCTGGCTTCCTAACATCATCCAATTTAACTATGAAGGCACAGACACTTCATGTAAAGAGTAGATCCTATTTTATAACTTTGACCCTACTAGTGATTTCTAGTGTGGCCTGAGGGAGGCCATATAACTGTGTCATCTTTTTGCTGTGCCATTTGTAAAGGAGTTATCCATACGTAACACGGTCCATTAAGTGATAGGAAAATTTTCTGTTTTTAGGGAAAAGGCATAGCACAAAAACCAAAGCATTGTTGCTGTATGTAATTCTATTATTCCCATCCTCAGTTTGTGGCTCTAGTACTTGTAAGTATTGCCCTACATGGCATTTACATCCATTCTTTACCCCTATTCCGTTCCCTCTCCAGATGACCTTACCCTGTCCTGTGCTTGGCTATGACTGCTCTCAGTGTGAACCGTAAAGAGCATTATCCTGCTGTGAAGAGTAACTTCTATTTTCAAATAGTTATGCTTTTTAGATTAAGAACCCAAATTTTGGGCGTCAGGAGAAAAGAATCATTGTGATGCATAGTTGGTTTAGTAATTGTATTAGAATATTGTATTAGAATATCTATTTGATCAAGCAAAACAGAACTTTTTAAAGTTTGATCACAGTTGTTACCTATGACATTTGCTTTTCTTGATGCCCAGATGGTCAGAAGGAAAACATTTAAAGTTTAGAATTAAATAACTGACATGCTTTCTCATAAATATATAAATATGTATGGCTTTTCTCTTTTTCTTAAAGTATTGAATTTGGAATAATTTTATTCACTCAACTGCAGTTCTTATTTGTATTTCTATCTTTTGATTTTGTGGGGTAAGGTTTACATTTCTGTGGAATTGTATTACATGTGTCAATTATCATTATCCTGTGCAGATTACCATTATCATAATCATCATAGAACTATTCCATCACCACAAAGAAACTCTCAGCTACACTTTACTATTTGTACCCTTTCCCCAAATCTTCTTGCTCTACAAAAATGTTTCTGTTGCCTTCCTGCAGTGGGGAGTAGAAATGAGAGTTCCAGCAGAGTCTCTGCCAGGAAGAGGAATCCCCAACTTACTTCCTGGGAATCACAGTCATTTTAAACCACAGAGACCACCAGGAAAAGCGTCTTTCTATTAATGGAAGTGGGAATGGGAGGGGAAGGCAGGTTGCAGGGACTCTACTGCATAAACGCTTCTCGCTGACATGCCTATGTCATCTTTGAGTTAAAGATGTACATGAGCTTTCTGTAGTCCTCACTCCTAGAGCGGGAAGAGCTGATTAAAAGGTACAGGTTCCATGGTGTCAGGCTTTTCCCAGTCCTTTGCTTGTGTGTATGTATGTATGTGTGTGTGTGTTACCTGGAACTGAATCCAAGGGCTCTGCCCTGAGCTCCATCACCAGCAATTCCGTTACTTTTTTCCATGTTGAAGTAGGGTCTCTCTAACTCACTGCATTGCCCTTGCTGGCTCTCAACACACAATTCCAGTTTCAGCCTCAAAGACTGCTGGGATTTTGCGCATGTACCACCACACCTGGCTTTGGATGTTGTCATTATTGTTGATGTTGACATTTTGCCGCAGTCAGGGCTTCTCTGGTAGGAGGCAAGCAGACAAAGACACATGGACCTCATTATTGTGTCATCTCTTCAGGGATCAGGCCTTGGCCAGCTTCCTGTTTCCTTCGCCTCTTAGAGTCACTGGAATGACACTTACAGCTAGTGTGGAGTGTTTTCTTGTGGTTAGCATAAGTGAAATAGGCTATGTTTCTCCCAACTTGTCTGCAACTGGAAATCTTTGCCTTGAGAATTCACTTAATTATTTTTGTTTGTTTGTTTTTCAATTAAATTTTAAAGTGGAGGACCCAAGGATGTAGCTCAGTGGCCCAGTGCTTGCCTGGCAAGTGCAAGGCCCTGAGTTCAATTCCCAGTACCCCCCACCAAAAGTAACAATTTTAAAGCAGATGACATAATGAGAAAGCTAAACTCTCTTCACTGGGCACCTAGAATTGAACATAAAGCATTATTATTTTATGTGACACATGGAGAATAATCATATAATTTTATAAAATATCACGATATGCTATTGGCAAAGATAAATGTTAAGTTGTGTAACTGCGCCCTGAGTAATGTTTCTTAAGTTTTAAAGTCTGTGTAAATATCTCAATTTTTTACTTCTGTCACTGCTTACTGGGTTGTTACATAAAGTAACACACTCATACTTTCAGATCTAGGAATAAATTTAAGTTAAAAGGAAAAGGAAAATGTAACCAGAGCTTATAAATGCTGATTAAAGTAGGTTTTTTATTATGTGTTATATATCTAATTTCTTTATTATTTATAAAATTCAATCAAATATTATAAAATTAACAGTGTGACTCCAGAGGAAAGTGTGTGGGTTAAATATCACTCGCTGAGGCCACATACACTTGAATTTCATATTGGCCTGTCTACTAAAAGCTGTCCTAAGGAAAGAATTAATTTCTAAACAAATATCACATCATGCTAATATTTCTTTCCACAGATAGTTTAAGCAACAAATTTTGAGCTTGTCAATCAAAACCAATGTAGAGAAGTATATCTTACTATTAAGTTGGTATCTTGGATTTTAATGTAAGCAATTCCTTCTGCAACGAAGAACATCAGCTTAAGTGAAGGAAATTCTGTTTGTCTCTTTTTTCTTTTGAAACACCTGCTGCTCTCAAAGAATAGTCACATCTTTCAGGCAACATTTTTGGAGAAACTAGCACTTGTCATTGTATTATTTCATCTTATTTATTTTCCTCTCACCTGAGCCAAAGAAACATGTTATCATCTGAGAAGTGATGTGATTTATATTTCTGTTCCTTAGTGATCCAGTTCTTGATGAACGCCTTGAGCACTTAATGAAAAAAGTTTATTTAGCATAAGAAAGAACCTTGCATGTAGTATTCTGTAATGCAAGTCCTATCATGTACAGATGTACTTTTAAAAGTTTCAAGGTAATCACAAAGATCGATCCTCTAAAAGCACAAATGCCTGTCTTACTCCTTTACTCAGACATTTTAAGTGAAGTCTGTGCTTATCTACCAAACGTTGAAAGCCTCTGTGATTTCTCAACCCTCTGTCTTTGTCATCTACTTCTATAGTTGTTTTTTAAATGATATGGAACTATTTCCTAAAGGGCTTAGCACCTTCCCACCACTAGGCCTCTTCTTGTTCTGTTGCATTTTATGAGAAATTCACCTGTTCTCCTCATTTCCCTACCATTTTCTTTTTTTTGTCAAAACCATCTCCCTATAAACCAGTTCTAATTTTTACAAATGGTCTTCCCTGATTCCATGATCATCATTAAGCCTTCCTCATTTCTCAAGATGGCTTGCTTTCCCCCTTCTTTTTATTTCCATAATAGTCTTACTAGATCCCAGTAGTGGTGAATGACATTTTCCCTTACCTCGTATTTTCATAATTAATGGTCTTGTTGAGCAAGGGATGATGGTTTTGAAATTTGGCTCTTCTGCAGTGCCTGGTAGAGCACTTTGAGTACCACATATAATAAAGTTCCATAGGTCCTGGAATTCACATATAAACCAGGTGTGAATAGTCTCTCAAAACAAGTGTTGTAAACTGTTGGGGGAAAACAATTCCCCCCAAAATTTAAACTGCAGGAAGATTAGTTATGCATACAGTAAAGCCGAGGTTCTCAAAATTGTCTGCAGATCAAATCACTTTTAGAGTAAACATTTTGCTCATGATACAGTCTGACCTCAGAAAAATCACATCGTAGACATTCAGAAGGGAGCTCGGGCACTGGTGCTTTAAAAGCTTCCCAGATGAGTCTAGTGGACATCTACAGGGCTGCGGGAAAGCAGGTGCAGCATGTGGACAGTAGAAATAGGAAAAGGTGCTCTTAGTTACTTTGTGTTGCTGAGACAAAATGACCAAAACAAAATTAAATGAGGAACGGTTTATTTCACATCACAGTTTGTAGAAGGTTCAGTCCATAGTTGGTTGACTCCAAGGCCAAGCAGAATGACAGAGGAGAATCAGTCCATGGCATTACAGGTAGGAGGGAACAAGCAATGAGCTTGCCTTCTTTCTGTCCCTTTATATTTTATCCAAATTACAAACCTATGGGTTGGTACCAGCCACATCCAGGGTGGGGCTTCTCTTCTGTAAATCCATTTGGCCACACCTAGAGCTATGCTAAACCAGTTAGTAGATTAATCCAGTACCACACACCCTTAATCTCATCCTAACAACTCATGATCCAGCCACTTCTCAAAAGCCCCACCTATGAGGCCATGGGCCTTTGAGAGGATTCTAGGTACAAACCATTGCAAGTGCACAGATGTATTTGATTTGAAACTATGCAGAACCTCAACTGGTGTATACATCAGAGGAAAGAAAGTCTTTGGAAAAAATATTTGTTGTAGTACAGAGGAAAAGTATTGTAACTCACTGGCAATTTTTGTGTAGAAATTCTAAAACATACTCATTAGACAGGTACAAAATGAAATGAAGTATGAAGAGAAAGCTATAACAATTTTGATCTACAATAGTTTGGGTCTTGGAAACAAAATCAAACATGCTGCAGAGATTTTCAGGCTATAAACTGGAGACTTTTATAAGAGAAACAAAATCCTAGTTACAAGGATTGAGCTCAGGTGATCTGTACCCCATGAATTTACTTGTGACAGCAAACATCTGCTTGTACTGGGGGTCAGTGATTTAGCTAGATGCAGTGTGTGAAAGTCTGGAGATACAAACAGACTCTTTCAGCATCATTTAAATGAAAAAGGAAATTATCACTACCACATATATTTTGCTCTCTTGGCACATAATAATTTCATCCAGAAGGCCAGACTTAGACAAGACTTTCACTAAGTGGCATCATGATCTGAAAGCATGACCTTCCCATTAAGATAAAAGCACTTCCTGCACTATTTGTAAAGAAGGAAAAAGGTCAGTTGAGGGAGGTGTTAACTCCCTGTGAGTATTTTAATTACTAGCAATGCACTAAATTGGAATCAACTCAGATCCAATGCCAGCGAGTGATTTCAGTGTTAAATGCCTGACTGATTGATTACCCTGGATTCCCACTACCACCCTGGCTCCAGATCCCATAGCCAATATTAGTTACCCCACAATTTCAAGTTGAAGTGAAAATAAAATCAGTCTTAAGGAAGATAAACTAAAATTCCACCAGTAGGAATGTTTCAGGTTGTACTTAAAGTTACAAAAATTGTGGGACATATTAGAATTTGAGAGAATTTTATGCAGGAAGTAAAACAGTATTTTAATCTGTTGTGGCTGCTGCTGTAATGTCATACTTTAGCTAGGTCATTTATAAACCACAGAACTTTATTAGCTTACAGTTCTGGAGGCTGGAAAATCCAAGAGCAACAAGCTAATGCTTCACAGTGTACTGAAGGCTTATTTCTCATCTACCGGAAGGACAAGGCAGTCCTCTGAGTCTTCGCTTACAGGAACATTAATCTCATTCATGGAGATAAAACTCTCACGCCCTCATCACCTTCTAAATCAAGGCTCTACCTTGTGCTATCATCATGTTGGTGATTATGGAGAACTCAAGAATTCAGGACATAGCGATCAGTTACACAAAGAGTTAAGTCTTACCCTCCATGCGATCAATGATTATACACTGAAGGGAAACAACTCTGGAACTGAAAAACTTCCTCATGATGGGAAGACAAAATGCAAGTAGATTATTTCCTAATTCTCTATTATTATTAGGAGGCTTCTTGTGTAAAAGGAGGAAATCACATCAGAGAAAGAACCTGCCTGTAGCCTACAATGTAACAGGTATGGAATAAATCTGAAACAGGAAATGGATGCAAAACTCCTACTGCTACCTTTGAAATGAGTTTTGCAGACAGAACACTAACCACTATGTAACCTGATGGAGATAAAATATAAATAAAGATTTTTAGTTGTCTAAGAAAAATGTTGAGAAGTTTTTCTCTTTTCTATGCCCTCTGCAATACAGATAAACAAACTAGTTAATAGCACAAGTACTTGCTTTGAAACCTTTTGCTCCCATGCTCGGATATAAACTTTCTTATCACTTTTCATATAAATAAGTAGGATTCAAAAGGAAATGTGACGTGATTGGGCCAGAGACAATATTATTCTCCTTAGCTTGAGGTCTTTTTCTGTCTCTCACTTGGCATATTGCTCACACACAGTTGTCTTATAACTCATTGACAGAGCGGCTTAGAGTCTGAAATGCTAATTCTACATAGTATTTTGCATGAATCCATTGGCATTGTCACTTATATTTTAAAACTAATTCTTTGATCTTTTAATCATACATATTATAATGATTTTACAGATACATTTCAAATTTCCATAGAAATGCAGGAAGAGATTAAAAGCATCCCTAACCTTTCTCCCCAGCATAACAGTCATTGACAGTGTATTGTTATATCCACTTTTTTTGCACAATCTATAACTATATGCTTTTCCTATTATTGATTCAAAATTGCAAAACTGCCCATGTAATTCTTTTTTTATTTTAAAGAGAATAAAACAAAAGAGGACAGATCTAAGCAGATCAGAACAGAACAATGTAAGCAACACAGCACTTCACAGCAAGACAATTGGATATTAACAGTAGCTATCATAATGTTTCTTTCTTTGAAATAGTTGAGCTTTACACACAATAATGTCAAACATAACAAAGTAGAATAAAACAACTCAAGAGAATGGAAGTATTCCAAGACATTCTGAACCAAATAACCGAAGATGAACAATGGCTGCTATATTATCTCATTTTCCATTAAAATTTTGTTTTTACTATCATACATATTAAAATCCAATAAGACACAACATGATCGAACAAAAGGTAATAGAAAAACAAAAGCATGGTAGGACTTCAGAGCAAGATGATATTAAATCAACACTGACTACCATACTGTCTTGTCTTTAAAGTAACCATTCATATGATCACATATATTAAGATCAAACAAAACAGAATAAAACTAGTTGAACCAATGAATGAAGACATAAAACATCAAAGCAGTATAATGGTGAACCATGATTTCCATAAAATCTTCTGTACTCTTACCATTTCTTACACTAGGGAGGCTATACAGTATTTATACATGTGTGTTTGATTTATTTCACTTATGAGTATAGATTCAAGATGCATCCATTTATTTATAAATATCTCAATGTGATCATTCTTTATAGCTGAGTAGTACTCCATTGTATAAAAGTACCACAATTTTTTTTATATACTACAAAGCTACTGTAATAAAATCAACATGGTATGGGAATAAAAACAGACCTGAAGTTCAATGGAATAGATTAGAAGATGCAACTACAAACACACTCAACCACCTTATCTTTGATAAAGGACCCAAGCATGTTCACTGGAAGAACGACAGTCTCTTTAATAAATGGTACTGGAAAAACTGGCTATCCCTATGCCAAAAACTAAAATTAGACCCATGCCTATCACCATGTACTAAACTAAAATCCAAATGGATCAAAGATCTAAATATTAAAACAGAAACACTAAATCTGTTGCAAGACAAAGTAGGTAAAAATCTTGAAGACATAGGAGTAGGTAGAGAATTCATGAACAAGAACCAAACTGCACAGGAAATACTTCCCATAATCAATAACTGGGATCATACCTTATTAAAGAGTTTCTGCATGTCCAAAGAAATCTCCAGCAGAGTGAAAAGAAAACCTACAAACTGGGAAAAAAATCTTAGTGAACTGTCCCTCAGACAAAGGACTTCTGTCTAGAACTTATAAAGAATTAAAAAAAATCAGACCCCCAAAATTCAAAGACCCAATCCAAAAATGGGCATCCAAGATAAACACACAGTTCTCAGATGAAGAAATACGAATGGCAAATAAATACATGAAAAAATGTTCATCATCATTGGTCATTAGAGAAATGCAAATTAAAACCACACTGAGATACCATCTCACTCCAGAAAAAATGGCCAGGATGAACAAAACTACCAACAACAAATACTGGAGAGGTTGTGGGGAAAAAGAAACTCTTCTGCACTGTTGGTTGGGAGTGTAGACTGGTGCAACCACTGTGGAGGTCAATCTGGAGATTCCTCAAAAAGCTGGGGTTGGAGGTCCCATTTGACCCAGCTATTCCACTCTTAGGCATATTCCCAGAAGAACTGAAAACATCTTACCACAGTAAGATATGTGCACCTATGTTTATAGCGGCACAATCGTGTAATTAATTTTTTTTTTTTTTGTAGCGGGGATCAAACCACGTGCTTGCCAGGCAGGCACTTATGCCACTGAACTAAATCTCTGGCCCATAATTAATTCTTGAAAGATGTATTTTATATAACATAAACACAATGCTCTTCATTTTTGAAACAATGTATTTGTTTGTGTCTCTTTGGAAGTTGTATCCAATGCACCACAGCTAAGCTGCTTTAAAATACCAGTCTCCAGCTTTGTGCAGCGGCAGTATCATAGCCAATGAGGTTTATCCGAGGTGCGATTATTGCTAATTGAAAAATATCAATCTCAGAGTCAATAGCTAAAATACAGCTCACATTTGCTTTCATATACAGCTTTTGTTTTTCTTTCAGAAAGAACACTTTCTGTCATAACATTTTTCAAAACTGGTACAATTAAATCACATAAGCACAATGGAAATAAAAATGAGTTTAAAATCTCTGATATTTTCTTCTTTTTTTTTCCTCTTTTGAACCAAGTCCAACTCCGGATGCTATGACATTTTGAAGGAGATGGCAATTTAATGTTTTGTGTTGATTATAATTTGATTCCTTGGGGATGTATTTTCCTCCTCCTGACAGTTGGTTCCCCATTAGCCACTTGTGGCTTCAAGTTTAGTTCTTATTTTAGCAAACAACAATGAGGTCTACCAAATCTGTGCACCATGCTTTTCCTCTCTAAGGAGATGTCCTTACATGCAGCTCTTTATGAATAACACCATGTCTTCAAGAAGAAATGAGTGGTATCTTTCACCTATAGTTTGGGATAGGGAAATAAATGTTTTTTTATTGAATAACCTCATGAAACTTGGCCATGCTCTACAGAGTGAAACTGATGTTTGCAAAGCATTGAACTAAATGTGGTGCAACTTTTTTTTTCTTTCTGTACTGGGAATTGAACTCAGGACCTCACATTTGTCAGGCAGCTACTACACCACTGAGCTATATCCCCAGCCCAGTTCGGTATAACTTAATGGAAGGATTTTTGCTAAATTGCATATGACCCTAATGAATTCATAATTTAGCTTTCTTCTTTATTCTTTTCTTAGTTGTCTATAAGGATGAAACTTGCTTGTAGCATGCAAATTCACAAAATAACCAAATGCAAATGGAAGCCAACCTTTCCAACCTTCTTTTTCAGAAAATAAAATTTAAAAAAAAAAAAACTGATCTGAGCAGGTTAATGTACTTTGCCAAAACATTTCTTGTAGGAGTGTCAAATTGTTTAAGTTCGTAGTAGCTGTTCTTCCTAGTTCACAAATTCAAGTCATGAGAGTGTAATATTCTTGATTTTCTATCTCTCCATTTAATTTTTCTAGACTTAATTCTGGAGCAAGCAGAGCCTTTCATCCCAGACAATTCATAAACTCCACCACCTGCCTAATTTTACTTCTTGCACTCACACTTGCTTGCTTTATGCCCTTCGTCAGATCTTCTCACCTTTTTGTACCTTACCTTTTACTCTTGTAAAGTAGAAGTACTACTGTTCACCCTAAAAGACTATTCTGAAAATGTGAAGAGTAAATATATATCAAGTATTTATTACTCTATTGGCACATGGGGAGGACTTACTAATGTTTGTTACTATTTATGTAAAACATATAAATGTGATGTTAGCATTTATGTAAACATTAAATATAGTTCAAAATATTATCATAGCTTCTAAATTCAGAGCATGTAAAGCTTGTATTTTTCTAAAATCTGGATAGAATTTTATTGCTTGAATGTAAGTAACCAATATGCTACTGCTGGTCACTTTATTTCTAATTTTTTGTTATGACTGCTTATACTTGCAAGATATATTTTTATTTATATATCTCAGCAAATTTATATTTCTCCTTGATAAATTCCTACAAGTATAGTTTCTCAGTAATGAGGTGGCTAAGTTTTAGAGATGCTGAAATTTAGTCCTCTACAGAATTGTATTAATATGCATAAATTTCCCACACTGTCTGGATTATTGAACTGTAAGCACTATGCTGATGTTAGGTCAGGCGTGGGAGGAAGGACCCCTAAGGACTGGTGCACTTCCGGGCATCTTGCAGATCGCATTTTCCTGGTATGCTTTACTGCTATCTCCATATATCTAAAGGTGAACTTATTAACTGTTACTCAACCTTTCACCCTCATAATGCTTCTGTTTCTTCATAAAATGTATCACCAGGGGCTGGGGATTTAGCTCAGTGGCATAAACGCCTGCCTTGCAAGTGTGTGAGTGCGATCCCCAATACAAAAAAAAAAAAAAAAAGGCATCACCACCACTGAGGTATTCCATTTAGAAATCTAGAAATTCTTGATGATTTTATCTCCTTTCCTTCTACTTCAACTAGAGAGAAATAGAGAGAGACAGAGAGACAGAGACAGACAGAAGAGAGGAGAGGAGTTTATCCTCATTTATTTCTCTAGAAGCCCTTTAGTAATGAATTATGGGATACAATAATCCTAAACCCACATATACTAATTTGTCTCATTCATACTAATCATCCATCTTACTTTATTGAAAAGAAAGTTTGTGTTACTTGTTTCTATTTTTTAAGAATATTTTGGTTTTTCTATCCAATACTGAGTAAATAATTTGAAGATCTTTATCTTTATAAATATCTTTATGTAGTGTAATAACTATTGTTATCTTCTTAGTATTTTGTTATGTAAATTTTATTTGCCCATTAAAATAGAAAATGAAAATTGGAAAATTAAAAAATTAAAATCCTAACTCCTGGAACATATCTTCTAAGCATTCTACTTCCAGATGTCTGAATCACTGTTTTTCTTTACAAGTTGGTTCTTGTCCAACTCATTTCCTCATTTTGGCTCGAGTAATATTTCTAAAGGGCATACCTAATTTGTGATTTCATAATTTAAACATATCTATATCTTGCATAACATATATAAATCCCCCTTTATAGTCAGAGAATATATTCTAAGACTCCCAGTGATTTCCTGAAATCATACGTAATACCAAACCCTACACACTTTTATGTAGACATCCTTACCTATGATATATTTAACTTATGCATCATGAATAGTAAGAGTTGATCTACAATATCTGACAATAACATTGAGTAATTATAGCAGTGCTCTCTAATTCTTTGGGACCATTATTAAGTCCCAGAGGTTTAGTAAGTTTTACTTGAACATAGGCACTGAGATATCATGGCACTCAAAGTGGCTCACAAGATGACGTGCCTTGAAGTGAACATGAGCAGGTCACACACACGGCAAGTATGCTCAGAACAAAGGAAGCCTCACATCCCACGTGGGACAAAATGGGGCAGGACATGATTTCATCATGCTGCTTAAAGCACCACGCAGTTTAAAATTTATGATTTTCTTTTTACTTCTGGAATTTTCCACTTAATATTTTTTTACCATAATTGGGCATAGATAAGTGAAACCAAGCAAAGCCAAACCTCTGATCCATCAGGGTACTGTATTCACGTGCAACCTGGCTCTGCTGTCTTCTCCAGCTTCCGCTCTAGCCCCCTCCGCTGTCATCTCTTCCTCTCATAGTGAACCAGAGCGAACCTTTTCGGTTGTACTTAGAATTTAGTTCTGCAGAAGTCTCCCCTGACTCTTTGCCTCTTCAAGCCTCAGGTGTACAAGCAACACTCTAGACTGCAGCTACTCTGAAAGCAGGGATTATGCCTGCCTGTTTACCCACAAGGCCCTGGGAACTAATTTGAGAAGCAAGTGTTGCAAGGGTACTGAGGGAGTGAACGCCCTGAGGGCAAAGACCTCTGTCTGAAGAGACTGGTGTGCTTGAATAAAGTCATAGAGAGACGTTTATGGAATTAGGACTCACAAACAACCATATGTAGAAAATGTTTTGTAGGTTTTTTAAACAGCCATTTCTTAATAGTAGAGTGGAGTATTGACTTGCCCCTCCCTCGAGAAAGAAAATGTACTTGTACCTATTCAGCAAGAAGTGACAACTTTTATTTTAAAAAGTAGCTGGTTAATACCTGACTCAATATTAGTAGTTCCATGGTGACTATAACATGTAAAAACTGGTGACCGGCTTCCAATGACCAACCCAAAAGCTTGTGAGACTGAGCATGACCTGAAGCTTACTCAAAAAGCACAGTGTGTGTGTGTGTGTGTGTGTGCTGAAAAGAGTACTGTGTGGTGGGCCAGAATTTTGAAAGAAAGAAAATCTTTGCTTTAAAAATAAATAACTTAATTGCAAATGAAAATATATTTGCTAAACGATCCTAAAATTTATAGTGATACTAAATTTGGTGAAAGCAGTAAGGTCTGAAAAGAGGAAAACATAAACATAAATCTGTTTGAATTGTGAGATTGATAAAGTCCTGAACTCACTCTTGGGTGTGCTTATTTGTACTGTATATTGATGTGCTATAGGTGATTTCTCCTAACTTGATATATTGTTGCTATAGTTGCATTCCTGAAAAGCACAGTTAAAAAATCTTTATATTTTTTTAAGCAAAGATTTTTTAAGTAAACAAATCATCACAGTCTCTTAGGAAAATCATTTGGATAATTTGAATTTGCAATTCAATGTTTTAATTTCACACAGCATTTAAGATGACTCTGATTTCTGAATACAGAGAGATCAAAAGAACAAGTTGAATAGAACAGGATTTAAAAGTTAAATAAGCAAATTCTAGAAAGAAGCCTTTCCTTATGGTTATTTTAAAAAATAAATATGCAAAGATAACATAGTTGGGGAACTTCCTTTCTGTAAGTCAAGAATTACATTTCTCCTTCGCTTCAAACTGAAACAATATTTTAACACCATGGATGACCAGACTTTTGGCTTTGGTAGGCTGCATTGAGAAAAGAGGAACCATTTTGAACTGCATGCAAAATGTGTAACACAGTTAATGTAGATAACTAATAAAACTGCATTACTTGTTCTTTTACATTTTAACTTTCTAAATTACAACATCAGTCCATGTTAATAATTAAATAAGAAACTTACATACATGCTTAATAACAAGAAACTCTTCTCTTCATAAGCACACACACACACACACACACACACACACACACATACATGAAGGTAGGTTGAAATAGTCTAACTTGGTGATCTCTGCACTTTACTCATCGTGATCTCTGCACTTTACTCGCCTCATGGCATAAGCACATACAACATTTGATCCACCTGGTTTTCATTTCCTCTGACTACAGAGGGGCACAGAAGGCAGGGTTACCGCTGCATTGTCCCATTCCAACCCCAAGCAATCCCTTATCACCTGTGCACTCCATGCTTGGGTATCAGGCAATCAAATCATGAAAAGTATCAATAATATCTCATAATACTGTTTGAAGTTTACACTCGTGTGGGGCCATGTTATAAGCTCTCCAGGGTCCCATGTGTCCCCCAGGCCTCAGCTTGCATGCACCTGGGTTAAACCATGATATAATGTCTCATCTATTCATAGACATGGAATGTCACCATCAAAAGAGAAAGGTGACTTCGCTTCGGTGTTAGCACGGACAGAGTGAAGACAGGCTGCAGACTCATGTAGGAGTCTTGGCAATTGTTTGATTTTGTGTGTTGAATAGGAGCAGGAGGTAGGAATGCAAAAGTAGCAGCAAAATCTGTTTTTGAGTAGTGCACCGGTTATATAACCCATAGCACCGCCATTCACTGCATTCCCATCAGGGGAGGGGGTAGTGTGGACAGGTTTCTGACTGAGTGGTGACATGATCATATTTGCATATTTCTGTTGGTAGCATGGAGAAAACCATGAAGAAGAGGAAACAGAGTCTTGCAGTGGTAATGGTGAGGGGAAATGGCTAGTGATGGAGGTGGCTGTTCTAAGGAAACATTCAGCATGATTCAAATCCAGCTAGAATAGGGCTTGAAGGAGACTGGCCAGGGCTCATAAGCTTCTGCTTTATATGGGCGAACGCCAAGATACCTGGGGAATGGAATAGAGGAAATAAAGCATTTCTCCTTTTGCCTTCTTAATCTAGGGTTAGTCATCTATATTCATTAAGAAAGTTTGGAAAATAACATCATTTCATTTGATTTGTGCTGCTTTCATCTTTGAAGTAGCTCCTAAATCTTATAATGTACAGGGAATCTCAGACACCAGAAATGTCACTGTAGTTTTGCTACTGAGGATGAATCAGATTGGCCATACGTGGAATGATAGGGCAAAAATCAAGAAGATTAGATTTCTAGCTTCAGTCTCAATTTCTTGTTCCACACTTTTTTCACCTTCCTTCAGTCAGAAGACGTTCAGCATAGAATATATCCTTAATCAGTAACTATTATCTTTTCCATTTAGCTTTATTCTCCTTATTAGTACATATTAGTACAGATTAGGTTTTAAAATCAAATCATACATCTTCTCTGTAAACATTGTTTTAATTAAGAAGATGAAAACTTCAGCTATAGTTTATTTTAATGTTTATATGCTATATCCACTATGGTATTATTAAAGATGTTTCCCTTATTTATGGCTTTCCTTTAATCAAATATAAAATGTTCAGTACTATAACTAAGAGCTAGTAAAACATAATTAGAAGTTCAAACTGTGTATTAATAAAGATCTGAGATTGAACCCTGGCTCTACATCATATGCTGTATGGGTCAGATCACTCGGGCTTCACTTTCTATGTCTACATAATAAAATAATGTTTCTTCATCAAGACTTCTTAATAAAGATTAAAGAATATAAAGTTCTTATCCAGATTAAGTAATATAACCCATTTAGCATATTGGTAAACCTTTTGTATGGATGCAAAATTATTGCCTATTATAACCATAGAGAAACAAAAGATACTTGTACTACCAGGGTCAACTATACAGAAATAATTATTAACTTCACTACGGACCTTCTTAAAGTATCATCAGCTTTTACCACAGGAAACAGTTAAATAGCTCATAACTGTGCCTTCTGTTTTCCTGTACTCTTTTCCCTGAAGCATGATTACCATCTTTAAGATATCATATGCTGGGAACATTTGTTTTCTTTTTTAAAAAGAGATGCCGTGTATTATAATTTGCCTATCATAAAATGATCTATTATGGGGTGCAACTCAGTGAGTTTTAATAAATTTACAGAGTTGTGCAGTCATCTTCACAATCATATTTTAATGCGTTTCCATCAGCCCAGAAAGTAAGTGGGAAACGCCTGTTTGCTACCAAGGTAACAGTTATGTACACAGTATATTTGGAAATGGTTTCAGTATTTGCTCCAAATTGTATTCCTTGCTTAGACACATGAGAATATAAGGTCCAAGATAGAACAGAGAAGTGTTTGAGATTGGAGGAAATCAGTGGATCTGGTTTGGGTATTAGTCCATCACACCTTGGTAGAAAAGTGACTAAAAATTCCAGAATCCAAATGAAGTACAGGTGCAATGGACTTAACTCTTGGGAGTTGGGAAGGAAAACCAGGGCAGATATATTCAGGACAATGAAACAGGCCATGGAAGGTGGAGAAACATAGTTAAACTCTATTTATTTAAAAGTCTTATAGTGGGCCAGGGAGATAGCTCAGTGGCACAAGCGCCTGCCTGGCAAGCATAAGGTCCTGAGTTTGATTTCTGGCACCAAAAATAAAGAAATGAATTCTAAAAAAAAAGTCATAATAAGCTGGGGATTTATCTCAGTGGCATAAGCACCTGCCTGGCGAATGCAAGGTCATGAGTTCAAGCCCCAGTACTACCCCCAAAAAAGGCATGTAATAATATCTGAAATGCACTTTTATTAGAGCAAGAATAGGAGATCTGTATGTGGAAAGAAGAAGAGTCTTACTGGTTAAGAATTGCAGGTAAAAACTAAGAATTAAAAGTAAGATAGCCGAGACCACTATAATCGGAACCCACAAATATGTTTCTATAAGGGGACAAACTGAGCAGAAATGAACACTAAGATGTCTTTGTCCTCAATTAGCATCACTTCCCACAGAAATAATAAATGATGGAAACAGGCTTTGATTAAAATACTGAAACCAAGATATTTTTAACAAGAATAGCTTTAAGAATAAACATCCATTTTAGCATAGATCACATTACTCATTTAATTTTATAAGTGAAACCCATAGGAAGTAAATAAAACAAATATCGTTTTCCACTTATTTCTTTACTCAAAGCCCCATTTCTAACAGACAATTGAAAGGATGCGTGGGGAGAGCAGAGAGGGATGATTTTACCTTCTGCAATTTCATGAAACATGTTGTTAAACCCTGTGAAACCAGAAGGCTATATTCAAGTGTGGTAAAGTGCCAATTTTCATTTATTAACCACCTGGTTTACTTGTCAGTTAGAAGTGAGAGCATGACTGTCTTTCTGCTAAGAGAGACTGCTCTTTGCAAGTAGTGATTGGTTTTGGAAAAAAGTAAGTAGAAATATTAGTGTTGGATTTCTCTCTGGAGATTTAATGCCGCAGGGGTAGAGATTCCTCTGAAACATGTTCACGTAAATTCACTAACTCTCATTCTCTTGGCCCCAGCTGCTCTTCCCCTGCGTCTTCCTTCCATTTTCCCTTCATCTGTTACCTGTTTTTTACCTTAACTCCACTGCCCAGAACTGCAGCTTGGTTATGCGTATGAGCTGGGCAGAGAAAAGGAGGAGACAGGCAAGTAAGTAGCCGGTGTATGGTCAGGGAGCTAAGAACAGCCATTTTATTTCTTGTTTCCTGACTGCCCCCTTCAAACCCTAAAGAATTCCAGTGCCTTACCTTGGGGTATTACCTATCCCAGAAAGATGCAGCGGGAGAGTTGGGATACCAGTTTGTAGGTTATTACTATAATCACAATGGAAATAAAGGATGGAAGCGTGCTCTGGGGTGACTGCTATGAACTTGGAAACAAATGGGTAGTTTGGGGTATATTTTTCAGGATTTTCTGAAAAATTGAATGAAGGAAAGGAAAGATAGGTTCATTAAATGACCAGGTCATACACAAAAGAGTGTAGTAGAGTTGGGGGTTGATAAAGGGAATCCCACTGGGAGCAGTTTGAGACCTGTTAAGTCACCAGTCACGCGAAGTATCCGGGCATTTGTGAACAAGTGTAAGGCATTTACACAAGATGAAATGCACAAGCTTACTTATGAGGACTGTGTGGGTAAGAAGGCAGGAGTTCCAAGGATGAGATCCTGGACACGCCAGCACTAGAGTGGGGGGAATCAGAAGGCCAGAGAAAAGAGACTGAGGTAGCTTACATGCTCAAGAATGCACAGGTTCTTATTTCACTTGTATTTTAGTTAGAAATAATTTATGAACATGAATTTTATTTTACAATGTGCTTTATCTGAATTTACATTTCCAGAACAAAATGCTCCTAGCTTTACTACATATACACAAAAACATGGATGTGTGTCTTGTTCGTGTGCTAAAGTTGATATTAAACTTGTTAACATTTTTGAATAAGTATATATTCTAAATTAAACTCCTACTTAATTCAGTGTTTAACCAATAGAAAATAATTGGAATTTGAGTCATATTCATAATTATTTGTTCATTTATATCTTTCCAAGTACTTTTTCACCAATGAAACATTGTTTCTTTTCTCTGGTTATATCTCATTGATTGATGATTTAAGTGTTTGGACTGAGTTTAAATTTCAGACCATTATCAAATAGGGTTTAGTTATATTCTTTTTATCTAGATAATTAAACTATATTCATGACTATCCATTTAAGGAGCTATAACTGTTAAAATATATGATATGTTTAAAGAGTAAGGCAGTGAACAGGTACATGGGATTTATGTGTCCTTAAAATTATTTTGTAGGTGGCAGTATTTTCTTCCATGCCATTCTATTTCTTTCTGTACACCAACATTGACTTTAATTGTGGAAAATGAATCTTTAATTCTCACTAGCTATGATGTTCATTATTAAAAGACAGCACCAAAAAGACTAATGCCTGCTAAGTCACTGATCAAAATGAGTTACGCCCCCTGCTGGTACTGAAGACTGCTCTGGGAGAGGAAGTCCTTTGGGATGGAGGGGAGGAAAGCATGGCAGGCCATGTTAGGAGAGCAGCGAGCCAGAGCAACTTGCGTACGATATAAACATAGAAAGGAAAAGTAGCTTTTTGAAATACATTAATGAAATGAGCATAGCTTCTTTTGTCAGAATCAGTGTGTGGCATGCTCCAGGGGTGAGAGGGTAGCACAGATTCCAAACAGGAGCAGCAGGTGTCTCTAACGCTGGGTCCTTGTTTACACATCAAGACCTCCTGATGACTTACTGCAGGTGCTGCAGCCAACTGGCACAAAATCTCTAGGCATTGCCAAGTCATCATGTTTTTCAAAAAGAAACACTCAAGCCCTGTCCTCATTCCTGAGTGAAGTTGGTACCTGCTCGTTATTTGAGGACCACCAGTGTGGATACACGAAAAGAACATGTAAGAAAGAAATCTTGGAAATGCAGACTGTAGAATTAAACGGCAGAGAGATGCGGAGGGAATTTTCAAAGTAAGAAATTTGCAGAAAAGAAGATGAAGATAGATAATACTCATGAATAAAGTAGCCTCGAAATGCTAAGAAAGAACAATAGAAATAAAGAAAGAAGCCAGTGGAGGGAACTGTCAAAAAGAGTGAGTCAGAACAAGTCCATGAGAGGCCAGAAGCAACGTAACTCAAGATGAGGAGGCAAATGATGAGAAAGTTGCAGTTCTATGGATTTGAACGCTCTCACTTTCCAAGGACTAAACAGTTGGAGACCTCTGAGTACCCATAGGACCACACTAGGAAGCAAACCACTGACAGATGAGCAGGCTGGCAAAGAAGGTCATGAAGCACTAGCATAGCTGACTTTGTGTGTTAGGTCTGTGGCCAGAGCTCTTCTCTGCTGTCAGAGACGCTGGGCTACCTAATGTCACCACCCCGCACCCAAGGGCACATGAAAATATTCAGACAATGGGTTCTTTGATTTATAAATGATCACAGAAGATTGAACTTTGTAGCCTGAGTGTCAGGGACAGTTCATGATTTTCATTCTATAGGTTTCAGTCCCGACAAAGAACTAAAAATAGATAAAAGTCATACACAGGGCTTATCTTTTCTCTTTCTTCCCTTCTCAATTGTTATTTGTCACTTTCCTTAATCTGCATTAAATTAAAAAATCTACAAGTAAGAATTGAGAACAAACCCTTGTGAGTGTCAGAACCCATCCGTACATTCCTTAGTTTTCACCATGTCACAGTCACTGACTTCTTTCATTTCTTCTGAATAGCTCAGGCATCCAAGGACTTTCCTTTTGATCATCTTTTTAAAAAAAAATTCTGGCGAAATTTGAGGATTATGTATTATATGTTTGCAGTTAGAATATCATTTCCTTACAGATTCTGATTTCTCCTAAAAGCAGGAGAAACAATGAATCTCAGATACAATTGTTTTATTGATTTCTTAATTTTTCAAAATGAGAAGCGAAATTGTGAGAATTGAAATTTTTGAGCTGTCAACTGCAAGGGAAATATTTAGTACTTAGTAAACACTCAGCACCTCCAAGGCAGGTATCTTGGCTAGGTTACAAGGTATCTGGTGAAAGGTACGTTCGCACACCAAGCCAGAGAATGCACTGCTCCTGCCTCCCCGCCCCGCCCCTCCACCTTCCCATGACGTTTCCTCATTTCATTCCTTCCTCTACAGGGTCTGCAGGAATCCCCCATCCATCTTTCCTCATGAAACTGGCTGAAGATTCCTTTGCTTCAAGGAATCCCAACTCCTACAACATTCTTGTTCAATTTTAGATGATAATCATGACAATCAAATGTTTTTTGATTAACAATAAGTTTGAAACCTTCTTTACAGGACAGATGGGAAAGCATAAGGAACGCAAAGGGTGGTGATACCATAATGGGTTATTAGTGCTATAAGTGTTCTCTTTATATGCGATAAAAGTAGCCATTTGCCCACATGATATTAATTTATTTTCTCCCCATTTCTCAACTACTAATATTCACTTCCTTTCTCACTTGCTCAGTGTCATGGGTAAAAATATAGATAGTAGTTATTGAATATCTGTTCTGTACCTAATGCTGTTTTAGTAACTCACTGGCGTGACAGCTAACCTTCTCCACCTCTTAGAATTGATTGGATAATTATCCCTAAGGCCAAACCGTTAGTAAGTGGTAAGCCAGATACTATATTCTAATTGCCTCCTGCACTTTTCTCTCTGTAATACACAGCCTCAAGTTCATAATAATAATATTCTGAATACTAGTATTTGATACATGTTATCATATAGAATCTACCAAGTGGTTGAGCAAAGACTAGATTTTTGTCATTGTTGTTCTCTGTTATTTAATTTTTTGCTAGGCAACTACTTTTTTGCTACTGCTGAGCTAAATCCACAGACCCCAAGATTGAACTTATTTTTCCCAGGTCTCTTTACTTAAAAACTGTTAGAACACTGTGGAACTGCCTTACAACCGTTCTTAGGTGTTTGACTGGAATTAATGGCATTTGGAGTTCTGTTTAGCAGTGACCATCTGATAATGAGGGCTGCAAATTCTTCCTGGTTTTTGCGTAACATGCTGTCATCTGTGTCGCTCTAGCACTGGATACCAGTTTATTTACTATTCACCTGAAAACACAGCGAAAGCAAAAGAAGTGCTCAGCAACATCAATCAACTGCAACCTCTTATAGCAACCCAGGCAGACCTACTGCTGAATTCTGCAAGCCAGCGTTCTCCAGACAGCTTGAAGAATTCTTTAAAGATGCTTTCAGAAAAGGTAAGATCCAAATCATCACTCTAGTGGGAGAATGAAATATTCCCATGCCCATTGGTGTGGCTTTCTGCATACATCACCTTTCATACCATCTGGAAATGTAAAAGAGACCAGGTTAAAAGTCAGCTTCAAAGTATTACCACAGGATAAAAATGAACTGGCCTCAATCTCCTCTCCAGTGTTACTTAGCATTATTTATTTTGTTTTCCTAATAGGAAATGAAACGTATACTGGTATATATTTTCTATTTTTTCTTGGCATCTGCACTTACTTTGGCTTATAGTCTTAGTAAATGAATTAAACTTGATTTTTGGAAATTATTTTCTTTCCTCTTGTGATTACTTAATTTTTGTGCAAATAAACCTATTTGAGGAGGAATGTCGCTTCATTTGAAAGCATAATTTTGATGTGGATGCACATTAGTGGTTCATTTTTCTTCATGCATAATTGTATACTGGGAAAAGATTTTTTAAATTTCCACAAATTTTAGTTATTTTTTGAAAATAGTGGAACTTAGGCTTTGATTTATTCAATGATGACTTTTCACCTGCATCTAAGAGAGGAAAGACCTGGTATGAAGAAGATACTCAGTATCACCTTCCATAACCATTCAGCACACTCTGTAACATAGAATCAAAGCAGAAAAGACAAATTGCAACTTGATTTAAAACATAAAACCACTTATACTTGTCTAATATCAATGTGATTTTCCCTTCACCTGTGTATTCTGACATCTCTTAATTTATTATGAGACATTTAATAGCTATATATTTGAAGAAATTGACCAAAGTAAAATCACATACTATAATTTCATATTAAATCTACAGTGTGGTTCTTCGTACTAAAGAACATGTTTGTCATACCTGGATATTACTTGTTCTATAATTTTAATTCAAATATCTTAATTTGCAATATTATTTGTACTTATTTCACATGTTAGCATAAATTGTACATTTTCATGTATTTTCTCATAAAGGAAAAAATTTCTACTTTTTATTAAAATTAACTAATATATGAAAGTCAAGTGAGTTTAAATAGAAAAAGATTAAAGTTTGGAGAATTTATAAACCTGTACAGTCAAATAGCAGAAGTCAAGATTCAAACAAAACAAGGGGATCAAGCCTAGGTCTATACACTAATATATGTATTTTGATATTTCTTTTTCTTAACATTTAATTTTTTGTTGGCAAATTCCTTAACACTTAAATATTGTAATGCAAATAATGTCTTTAGGACTAAGGAAAAAAGTAAGGAGATGTTTGCATACAGTAAAATAATATATTTTCATTTTGTTTCATTTCTTTTTTGGATTTGTGGAAAAGGTAAGGTTTTCCTGGGTTCACCTAAGCAGAAAATTTTAGCAAATAGCACATCACCATGTTGATTAGAGAACAGTATTTATATTCTTCCTGTGCATGGGGAAGGGATTTGTCATTTCATACATCATTTACAACTTGCTGCAGCGATCCGGGGCTCTTTCTGCTCTAATCCAACGCTGCTTTTATGTTTTCTACTGAGTAGACAACATTTGTCTACTAATAAATCTCTCAGCCCTTGAAACTTGGAGGATCTTTTTAAAGTTAAGTTTGCAAGCTATGCATTCTTTTAAGAGTTCACGGCTGGAATTTGAAAGCGTTACCTAAGGTAATAGTTTTTGCACAGCATAGGGAGACTTCAAGTAGTTCATAGCTTAGAATTAAGCATAATCCATAAATTTAATATGGAAGAAAAACAGTTGTAGTGATGTCCTAAGTTTTAATTTAATGTTACTAGGAGTTAAATTTTAAAAGTTTTGCTTTTTTAAAAGTTTCAATGTTTTTAAATTGCTATATAGTTAAAATTTCTTTAGTCATTGATGGTACCATTTTTTGAAAACAATTTTTACTGTGTATGTTTAAGATATACAGTGTGATCCTATTTAAGAAACACCTTATGAGCCTATGAATTTACACAGATACATAGAGATAAGAAAATTGTTACAAAGATGAAGTAAATCATGTATTATCATTTCACATTGTTATTCCTTTTGTCGTGGTAGTGTTTGAGGCAAGAATATCCAAAATCTCAAATATGCCAACTCTTAACCATTCAGTACCTAGTCCTCCAGCTTTGGAACACCCATAACAATGGAACATAATGAAATGTTTCATCTTAGAAATTTTGTTCCTTCAAGAAAAAAGAATTTATATATAACATATATGCATTTCATTCAAAACATTCAAAAAACTTCTATCTCTGGCAACAATGGGTTAAGACATATCCTCCTTATGTGGTATGGTAGACGTCTAGACTTATTCTTCCTACATGTCTACTACTTTGTGTCTTCTAACTTACATCTCCCAAATTCTCTTATTGATTCTGAACTGGCATGTTTTCAAAATTCTTATTGTTTCAAATTTACAACAAACAATCTTATTGTTTTCAAAGCTCTTTTATGCACCCTATTTGAGAGATAATATGAATATTCTGTATCCTTACCAATTAAGGAACTCTAAAGGATTTTTCAGCCATTGAACACCAATAACTGGAGTCCAGTGGAGGAGTCTAGGGTGGCTGGGGAAGACTGGAGATAGCCGCTGGAAGAAAGCATTCAAATATTTTGCTATAAGGTAGTATCTCTGCTGTTGAGTAAGCCACTGTCTCTGGAAATCACAGCACTGCAATCATGAATATCATTATGTGCCCAGAGTCTATGGAAAGAGAAAGAGGCAAGAGCAAAATCAAACTGGCTGATAGGACAAATCCAGGAAATCTCCCAAAGGGGTATTTGCTGGTCCAAAAGCGATTCACCTCGTTTCTGCTGCAGCAGTAAACCAAGCTATGGAGCTGTTTCCAAAGCAAAACTCCATCCCTGTCAACACTCACTGGTACAAATCAACACAGTTCATTGAAAGTAACATATATTTTGAAGAACCTGGATCCTGATGTCCACAGGTGATCGCAGCAAAAGTTGTACCTGCTCAAGCAGAATGGAGCTTTTCAGTGAGCCAGATTTCTCTTTCTTTCACTCGCCTTCTAGTCAGGCCGCTAGCTATTGGTTGGGTCTTCCTCTTCCGTTTGCTGATCTCCATGCTGATCATCTCTGTAGAAACCCGAGATACACAGAGAAGGGTGCTTTTCTAATGTTAGGCATTGCCTCGCTCAGCCAAATTGACATGCTATGGTGAACAGTCACGCACTCTATTTCCTGGACATGGTGCTTGACACCTAGGTACGGAATAGAATAAGACACAGATGACTGTCCACAAGAAATCCAAAATTCTTGATGCCAATAAATATGATGATACCATGACAAGAGTAATAGTGAGTACCTACCTATCTTGGGGGTTAATCTCTTGTACCACTGAGCTTTATCCCCAACCATTTGAGGATTAATTTCTATGAGTTACACTGTAAGGTCTTCCATGTTCACAATTGAGAAAAATATAATATTTTCAATATTTACAATTCCTAATCTTATGAAGTATTGTTAGTATGTTCATTTTATACAGTCCAGAAAACTGAAGTTCAAAATTGTTAGATAAGATGCTCACAATCACACAAGTTGTGCTTCTGTCTGCAGATTCTATGAGCTTAAGCACTGGGTGATATATTTAACAATGCTGTGAGTGCTGCAGTGAACACTTATATAAAGGATGCAGGGTTCTGGGGGGCCAGGGAGAGCATAAAGGAATATTTTGTAATTTGTTTCATGTCCAAGTATGCACCAAAGTCAGTTAAATTTTATTTAATTATTAAATTGTTAGCATATGCTTTCATGGAAAATTAGGTTTGATCGCTGTTATTAGTTTGTCAAAATAGTAAAGATTCTAACACTAGGCAACCTCTGAGTTTATCTGAATAACTACAACACAGAAGATAAAGACCAGGCCAAACTTTTATCACAAGATCTAAAAGGTTAGTATTGGAGTGAGAAAAAAAAATTGATTTTTCTTTTCCTTAGATTACAAGGATGTTATTCCATTACAGCATTCAAGGAAAAAATATATCAAAAATAAAATTAGGGGCTGGGGATTTAGCTCAGCAGCATAAGCGCCTGCCTTGTAAGCATGCGGTTGTGAGTTTGATCCCTGGTACAGGTAAAATAAATAAATAAATAAATAAATAAATAAATAAATAAATAAAATCAAACTAAAGAGATAAAAAATTAAATCCTAAATGTCAGCACTATATAAATATCCCTCATAACTCAGAAATATGTGTGGCATTCATTTTCAAACACCTATCAATTTCTCCATTCCAAAGACAGAGAGACCTCATTTAGAAAGTCACCATTCTCGTGTTCCTCAAAAGCACTACTGAGCACCTAATTGTACACGGTACTATGTTTGATGCTACCTGATAAGTCCTACACAGTCATGGCCCTTAACTTTACAGCCTAACACTTCAAGACAATAGAATGTTTCACAATATTACAGTTGTTAAATGGTTAAATGCAAAGTCTGTACTCGTAGTATATTTTGGAAATTCTAATTCCTGATATTCTTCCAACTTGAGCATATTATACCAAAGAATTCTATTGTGTTAAAAAATAATTTTATTTTAAATCAACTCAAGATTTTGTTTTAAAATGTTTGTTTCTATAATAATAATGCTTGGAAATGATGGTGCTAAGAATTTGAAGATGGACATATTATAAAAGAAAATATTGTTTTTCTTAGTTACTAAGAGTATATTTCTTACTAAAAGGAAGAACTTAATGAGAAGAGATATTTGTTTTTTGTTTATGGATGATAATAATATATACTAGGGTCTGTAGGCACTTGGGAATAATAGTTTAGAAGAAGGTGAAATTTCAGGGCTAGAACTTTTTTTTCTGGTTTTCATAATCCCTTTGGTAAATGTTTGATTTGAGAAATAATATGCAATAAAAATAATTTGTATTTATTGGAAAATTATAGAATAGAAAAAATAAAGATAAGAAAGAAAGCTAGTGTTGAGAATTAGGCTTGTACATAAAATGCATGGACTTCTGCTTTACCAATGATGAAAAATATAGTTAGAAAAATATGCCTTCCACAAACAGCAGATGCTATTAGACACTGGAAAAATCAGTGACACAGAATGGTAACAGAGTGTGATTCCAAAAGTACCTAGTTTACTTCCTAAGGCATTTTACAGGCTATAGCAAAAGAAGATGTAACCCAAACAGCTACCTTCTAAAGCAGAAGTCAGGTGCTAGAAGCTGGGAAGTCTGAAGTACATTTCACAGAGTGGAATGAATATCAGAGACAAGGGAGCCCCGTGTGGAAAGAGCTCCGGATGCCTGTAACTGAATGCCTTTAATTCTTAACTTTAATACTGATGCATGTAGGTGTAAAGATAAAGTACTGATTACCAGGGCAATAAATCTGAGATATAAATCAATAAAACAACTTCTGGTAATCACATAGGTGGAAATTTGTTCCTCTTTCTCCAGAAGAATGAAAAAAAAAATCATGTAATTCCCAGAAAATTTAGTGAAGTCCATAGAAAGATATGGTTCTGGCAGTGGAGCCAAATTAGTTCTAGATTAAAAATTGGTCTTAATCCATCATCTAGGGCTTCAAAAGATTTCCATGATCCTGATGTAACTTACTTCACCCCAGTGACCCAAAATAACTTACTCACATCAGAAGAACAACGTATTTTTCTTTTAAAAGAACACAGTAAAATCTAGCAGTCAAGGATGTAAAAATCATTCTGCTTGGCATTCTGTAAACAACAAAAATGCAATGAGGTATTTACATGTTTGTTTGTTTGTTTGTTTGTTCATTTGGGCGAAGTCTCACCAGTTGCTTAAGATGCCCAAACTGCACTTGAACTTGCAATCCTCTTGCCCATTTTCTGTAATAATAATAATGTAAAATAAAATAAAAACATTCATCCTTCAGAGGACACTGTTAAGAAAATGCAAAGACAAGACATAAATTGGGAGAAAGTAACTGTAAAATACATTTCTGACAAAGGGCTTGTAAATACAAATGGGCAAAAAAATTAAAAAGACAACCAAAACAGTTGTACAGATAGCAAATAAGTGCAGGAAAAGGCACGGAACAACATTTTTCATTAGGGCAATGCCAATTCAGGACACAGTGAGATCCCAGTAATCATGCACTAGGATAACTAACATCAAAAAGGCTGGGCAGGTAAAGGGGAAATGGAGCAGCTGAACCCATCTCTCATTAGCACTGTATGAGTGCATAGTTATTTACTCACTTTAGAAATGTGCAAGTTTCCATGGTTTTTACAGTTAAAAAATACTGTATCATCATCTAATTAGTGAACTCATATTTACCTGGGAGCAATTTTATTCTGCAGCAAGTGAGGCTGAGTGAGGAAGGTTTAGGTGTGGGCTCTGTGAAGACCATCCATATAACAATAGAGGATGGGTTAGAGCACCGTGTTTGAATTACTGGACATCACTGTGTATCACAGATGTCAGTGGTACCCCTAGGGGAGCTTACTAAACATACAAATTTTTATTTAAGAATCCAAGGCTGGGAATCGGGAACCCATATTTTAATAGCTGTACCCTTTGCATAAACATCGCCTAAAATGGAAAAAAAAATTAGCTTTAGGAAAGTGAATCAATCAGTGTAGATAACTGTGATCCTGTCTACTGAAATGTGGAAAGGATCTGAACTGGAACTAATAATGAGAATGGAAAGAAAGGCCAGTCTTTGAAAATATTGAAAAGCTTTAAGAGAAGAAATTGGTAACTAATCCAGGATACAGCTGTCATTGAGGATGACCCAGAAGTCTGGCTGCTGAGTAAGCGAATAACAATGATCTCACTCAGCTAGAAAATCTGATAACACGTTTACAAAGCCAAACAGAAGAACTTGAGAATGATATTTCTAAACTCAAGGTAGTTTCTGTGGAAATAGTTGATACAGATAGTGCGGGAGATAAATAGACATGGATTTTAGAGTTGGGCATAAAGTTGCTGGTTGATGCTATGAGGAAATGGATTGTCAGTGCAGAGGAGCAATACTTTTGAGAAAGTGATTTAAGTCTCTTGGGATAAGTCTACTTATCTCATTTGGGATCATGAAGGGATGTTGAGTTCAAAAAGAAAACTGAAAAGATGAGACCAAAATAATCATCAATAAGCATCAATAAACAACTGTACTTCGCAATGAACTCCAGTAAGAGTTTCACAGATGTAATTTTGTACAAACTGAGAAAAGTAGTTATAAGAGATGCCCAGGGTTCAGTGCATAATACATAGCTGTCCAGATGTCCTGCTTTTGCTAGATTTCTTTCCTTTAGGAAATATTTAAAATACATCAGTATACTAATGACTGAATATAGTAGTATTTCTCTCTGAAGTAGTTAAAGCATATCACAAAATAAATAGAAACAATTCCTGCCACATAATTGATTACCAATGTAATCATAATCAGATGTTTATGCACTGGCTACTTCCATGTTTCAGATATAATTCAGCCTAACCTTGAATTTTTTTGGTGGGAATAATATTCTAAATATAAGAGAATTTTCTTAATTTGTGAACACCACCACTGAAAAGCAGTGATCTTAAATGAACATGTCTTAATTACTCTTCAGCTGTTAAATTTCAGAAAGCCAGGAATTTCTCTTCACTAATCTTCAGGAGAAGTAATTTTAATAAGATAAAACTTGCAGATAATTCTGTCTTGCTTTGAATAATAGATGTATGGAAATATGAATATGAAAAATGCTAGATTTTAGTGAGTAAAATATCATTTCCTTTTCCTTTTTTATTATCAAACAAATGTAATTACCTTCCTTAGGTTTGAAGAATTTTTTTTCTCTTTTTAAAACCTATATTGCTGAACTGATACTTTAAATAAAGTGCTTTTGCCTACCTTCACTATAACGCAGCCCTTTTTCCTTTGTATAATACAGTAACATCTGAGTTATTAAAGGAAAATGGTTTTCACAATGTTCAGTAGGCAACTTGAAGCCATGGCACACGCTTCTCCTGAACTCCTCTTCACTAGTATCTTCCACTTGCAAGAACAGCAATACACAGATATGTTGGGTTCCTCAGGCTGCTTTATTTTGACTACAACACATCCAAAGTTGTTGGTAGTGCTGGCCAAGAAAATTAAGATTCTTCTAGATCACATGAATATTTGCAATAGAATATTTAAATATTTTCTGCCATCATTTTATGTAAAACAATACCCTGATGATCCAGAGAGCTTCCCAGAAACTAGATAAATATTTCAGTATAGACACAGTAAACGACCAGCTATTACTGCATTTGTTTAATATTTTGTGACCTCGTATTTAGCTAACTGAAGAAAACTATGGTTTGTACATCTGGTTTGCAAGACTCCACTTCATTATCTTTCTTCCTTTGGTGATAAATCAACTCAAATGAGATTTAAACAAATGTAGTGGAATCTCTGCATGTGCACATGCTAAGGGGAAGAAAATAATTACAAGTGTTGTAGAAGATTTCATTAGGTGTGAATAAATATCCTGCTACATAGTAACTATGTAAGTATTGTGGAATCTAGGGTTATAGTAGCAGGAATTCAAAGAAGGCGAACTGTTTTGTTCTAAAAATAAATCAAAAGAATATTAGAAAGATCAACAGAGAAATAAGACAACTGAATGGTTGTAAATTCACACTTTAATATTTAAATTAATATTACTAGATTCATCTATGCTATGTGAAGGTTATATAAATAGCATATTTCAGTTTTCCTATAATTACACTGACTGGCTTGAATATTCACCAATTTTTCCATCAGAATTTTTATACCACCCCTTATCATTTTAACATGTCACTACAATCGTCAAAGGACCTTTCTGGTGCCTTTTTGTTATAAGCTGACTTCTGATTTTTGCATATTTCCCAAAATGTTTAACCTTTTAATATTATTTATTCAGTTTTCCCTATTGCTGGTATTTTTACCTTCAATATGACTACTGTATTAAGAGAGTGTTAAAAATAGCAGATACATTTCAGCAGTAAAGATAGTTTCATGGAGAGTTCTGGGCACATTTAGTCGTGAGAACTGATAGATGTTCAAAACATATGGGGATCTGGAGTTAGGAAAGCAGACGGAAACATCTAGAGTGATGGCAGGTCGTGGGTGGTGTGGGATGAAAGGCAAAGCTATGAGTTTGTTAGGCAGCGAGAAGTTTGTTCTGTTTGTGCTGACGATAAGGAGATTGCGCTATAACTGATCACCACACATCTTAGTTTTATCTGATTAACACGAAAGTCAACTTCAGGTTCCCTTACTTCCAGCTCTGCAATCTGTTACGAAGAAGTCACTCCGCAGCTATGACAAAGTTTTACTTGGCATTTATTTGGTACAGGGCTTAGCTGATTTTCTTTAATTGATGATATTCACAACAAAAAGATTTAGAGCTAATTGAGTAAGCATCAGTTAAACGTGGCACTGTTGACTGCGTATTGAGAATGCACCAAGGAATAATTCCCTTGAGTTGCAGCAATGGTTAAATTGGCATTATATCCAAAAGTGCCAAGTGAAATGGTGATGCTACCAATTATTATTCGAGATAATACTAAGTTTTCAAGGACTCCTGCCTAACAGATTAAAAAGTATAATATATTGACTGTATGGGTCAATCCTTATTTAAACAGCTTCTTAGACTATACACATGTTAAGTGTACTGTAATACAAAAAATTAATTATTGCACCCTCCAGTTTATTCCAGGGTAAAGCTGTTAAACATTTCATCTGGAAATTGCAAAGTACAGCTGTAAAGTTCTTTATTGTTGCGAAGCCATCATTGCTATAGTACTTGCTAGGTATTTACTACCAGCTTGTAAAATCTACCATGCCAGGTTTCACAATAATCTCATTAGCATTGAGCTACTAAAACAGTTTGGTGGAGGAGACAGTTTGAGGGCTACTAACAAGGCATAAAATGCAGTCGCTGCCCTAAGAAAACTGCTATGTCATCTCTAATGTTGAGATTTGTCCACAGAACTATAAAAAAATTTTTAAAAAGTTTTCCTTACTGTTTTTGGAATGATGTATCTATTTTACTTTGGCCTTTAATTTGATTTCACATAAAAATATACACAATCTGATCCCATTTTCTTTTAAGATGCATTGGAATTACTTGAAAGATGCAACTGGTAGGTGCTGTTCAAATGACAACCCCCAGTGAAATTCATTCCCAAAGACAGGATTTGTAGCTGAAAGAAAGGAGGCTGAGGAGACAGATGGTGTTTATAGTGCATTAAAAACCTCAGCATTAACTTTAAAACAGAAAGACTCAAGGCTTTGGCAGCAACCCCAAACCAAACCATTTTTCATTGATTGGTATGAATCATTTCTCATTGATGCCAGTGCTTCCCCCAAACATACTACTTAAGCACCAACAAATCCGCAATTGACCTTTTCGTAGCTGTATACTGAGGTGCTGCCTGCAGTTTCTAATCTTTGCCAATTTCTTTCCAGACAGAGGTTTTTGTGCATGCTTTCAAGGACCAGTTGGTCAGGAGCGCCCTTTTAGCACTGTATACTGCCAGGCCCGGAGGCCTCCTTAGGAAACTGCCCTCTCCTAAGAGCAGCCCAGAAGAGAGCCATCCGCAGGACCAGCCCCCGCCAATGAAAAGGCAGGACTCCATCCCACACCACTCAGACTACGATGAAGAAGAGTGGGTAAGTCTTCTGCACGCCACCTGCTTCTCACTGTTTAGCCCTGAGAAATGCAGTGTACATGATTTTTAAAAAACAAAACGAACAAAAAATCCCTGCGTTTTTACCAAAATAACTGGAAAGCAATCATGCTACAAATTATGAATAAATATGTCATGCTTTCCTTAGGGAGCGTTATATTTTGAAATTGTACTTCTGATAAAATTTATTTGTTACCAGATGGATTTATAATCATATCAATCGTATGTATAACCAAGAGTATCACCAATGCAAAGAGGCCATAGTTACAAGGCCCTATAATGTATTTCCATGTAAAAGTATTAAAATTACATTTCAGAAGAAAAGTCCAAAATCATCTGTGTTACTACTGCTAATATACCACAAGTATTTTCATTGCTGCAATCCAGTGGTTCACTGTTGGGCATGCTTTAAAGTATTTGTATTTAAACTATCATGGACATAAGCTCTCTTAAAATACTCTTGTTGATGCTTTTGATCAAATAGAAGATGTTGCTATGGGTACTTCAGAAGCGATACAGCCCATTGAAGCATGTGAAAAACAACAGCTAGTTAAGGGAAATAGACGAAAGAAGAATACGTGATCAGAGGAGCTCTAACAGAACGAGAGGATCTCAAAAGTGTAAGAGGGCAGGGAGGACAATGTGTTAGTGGTCAGTGCGAGTTAATTACCCAAGAGCCTCCAGAGTACATACGCGTTTGCACAAACATGCATGCACACACACGGAGGGAAACACTTCACTGTGTCATATCTGTAACAAAAATGTGTACTAGATGCACAGTATGTTAAGCCTCTAATGAATTTCCTACCAATTTAAACTTTTAGAGTATTTGGGAAAGAAGGTATTTGAGAGGCTCAGGACTCTGAAAAAATTTCTGGCTGGTGGGCTTTGAGGTGATGGGCTTTCTTTGTGTAAAATTTCTATTGCAGGAATAAAAAGAGGTGGACACTAAGATATAGATGCTGAGTATGTGTTTGTTTTGCTGATTAAGATTGCATTTCTTCCACAGAAGCATGTTTCAAAGAGCAAATCTAGTATTTCTCCCCTTTACCTTCACCTTCCTCAATTTATCTACAGCTCCGAGGCACACATACCTCTTAACCTCTTGGAAGTTCAGTTTTCTCAACTGTAAAATGAAAATAGCCCCTTTTCTGCTTAGCTCTTAGGATGCTCATGAGGTAAATGATTTATCTGGGTGTGATGCTACATTGCCAGCACAGGCCTAGGCAAATTTTTTGTATTAGTTCATATTGTTGCCTGTTTTCCTTTTTAAAAATATGTGACTTAAATAATCTTATTCTGAGAATCAATTCTATCCCTTAAGAAAAGTGGGTGAAGTATATACGTGAAACATGAATGGTGAATTTTAAAGTTTAGTTAGATAGAGGGAAGACGTTCCACATTATTTAATTAACCTTTTGGCAAAGAACTACCAGTTTTCTATTAAAGCACATGAAGCTTTTGGACCAGGGTACCTTGTGTTTTCGCCGTTGGTCTCTTGCTGTCTTAGGCAGCCCCCTCCCCCATCTCAGTTTCCGCCCACAGTCAGAATCCTTGCTTTTCTTCCTTCTCTCAGTCCTTCCTCTACTCTAATTGGCAAGACCTTCCATCTGGTGCATGTTTTAAAATGCAAGTTAAGTAAGGCTGTAGCTCAGAGTCTAGTAGTAAATTACAATCTGTTAATAGTTTCAGGAAGATATTTAGAAGGGGAATAGCTGGGTCAAATGGAATTTCTAGTTTTAGTTTACTGAGTAGTCTCCATACTGACTCCAGAGCTGCTTTACTAGTTTACATTTCCACCAACAGTGAAGAAGAGTCCTTTTTCCTGCAACCTCACCATTATTAATTATTTGATTTTCTTGATGAGACCTTTTCTTTCTGATTTATATCCCTCTATCACTCTTTACCCATGTTTTTAGCAGCACAATTCATAATAGCTAAATCTTGGAAGCAACCTGTGTGTCCATTAACGGATGAAAGGATATGGAAAATGTGATATGTGTATGCCATGGAGTTCTTCTGTGCCGTTAAAAAGATAAACTTAAGTGATTTTGTAAGAAAATGATTATATCTTGATACCACAGTATTGAGTGAAATAAACTAGACACACAAGCTTTAATACCTCAAGGTTTCTCTTATATTAAAAACCCAAAATATAAATGAAAAGCACAGAAAAGTAGGGAATAGCAAACGAGAAGATACGTTATTTTTAAAAGGGAAGAGCATCAAAGGTGGAAAGAGGAAAGTAGGAAGGAGAGAAAGGAGATGAGAAAAAACTGAGATGTGTTTTACACATGCACAATCCCCCACAAGAAGTATAATCATTATTTAATGGAAACATATACTAATAAAAACTGAAAAAATATATTAAGAGAGCCTTACAAAATATTATAACAAAGTCATGGGAAGCAAATGCTACAAGGTAGCCTCTGAGAATAAGGTTTCAACTCAGAACTTGAAATTTTGAACCACCGTAGGATGAATGCAGAGGGAGAAGGGTTGGAACATGTCATTAGATGAGAAAGTTTACAGGAAACCCTTCCCTCTGCTAGTGGGACGGCTCCTCATAGCTCGCTCTACTATATGCATGGATGAGCAAGTCCAGCCCCCAGATTTCACAATAATTGTCAATTCCAGGCTCTAGAAAGACAAATGACGATGACAGAGTATCCATCAAGGATGCAGCAAGAATGTGATAGACAGAGTAGGACTTTTGGAAATAATTCCGGCATTTAAATGTGAATAAAGTTGACCATTCAGGAAAGGATGAGGAGCAAAGTAATAACATACAGAGAGGTAGGGTGTGTGTGTATGTGAAGATTCTAAACTTTAACACTTTTATATGCCAGAGTTCATTGGGCAAGTAGGATGATGACTGTCAGAGAAAGGTGTTTATAAGAGGAGAAAGACAGCACCCCGGTAGGGTTAGCCAAGAGAATCACGAGTTCGAACCCTGGCTGGGCAACTTAGTGGCTTAAACTCTGTCTTAAAAAATAAAAAAATGAAGAAAAGAAAGAATAAAAGAAGGAGGGAATTTAGAAAAAAAGAGGAAGAAGCACAAGAGGAGAAGGAAGAAAGAGAGGGAAGTGGAAAGGGAGGGGAAGGAAATAAAATGCAAAGAAAAAGAGAAGAGAAAGAGGAGAATACATTCTTTCCCTGGTGCCCTAGGCCATAATGTTACCTTCCCTTGATTGTGCCATGTGGAAAGGAACATGGTTTGATGAGGGTGGATGGGACTGGGTGACCACTCTTACTCTAGCTATAATGGAGAATTACATGCTGAGAGAAACAGAATGGGATGAAAACTTCCAACAAGCACCAGAGAAGTGAGTGGATGAGCTCATTAGTAAAGTTTGAAAAAAAGAGGATGAATTCCATTCCTTGTGGAGGCCTGGCCAGGGTTGACGTGTCAGAATACAAGGCTGTTGGCTCAATGTGGGAACTTGTTTTGTAGGCTTGACACTGTTCAGCTGATGAACATGTGCATTTCCACTTTCTTTTGGTTTTGTTCAAAGGCAGATAGAGTAATAGTGAAAACCTGCATCTCTCTGTGTGTCTCCTTCCATATCTTTTCAAAATCTCCAGGACCCAGTTTCTCAAAAGCATCTAAGTGCATTTTCTAAATTGACCACAATTACAAGAAAATACTCCCCCTCTCAAGAGTTAATTCTTTCTCCTTTTAATATGGTTTTACCATTTTTTTGGAAACAATAACTGATCTTGACTGTAGTATATATTCCTGTTGATTTTCCTTGGCAACTACTTGGTAATCCCTTTTATTTACACAGAAAAATTTCACTAGAGTCATCCTTGATTGACAGTATTTTTAGAGCTTTATTCAAATTTGATAAACTGAGTAAATCCAAAAAAAAATGTAGCTAACCTAAAATACCTTTAGAAGCTGCTATTAAATGAATTGGAAATGTAATTTTGTGTATAACCTTTCATAACTAGTTCTTATAAAAGTTTCAGTGCTGCTTGCAAATACAGTCAATTTCTAGAAGCCATCAGTATTTTAAGTTAGTATAACTGAGTTTCTGTGATGCATAAAATTGTTTTCTAATCATTTAAATTGTTTTAAGTTTGCACCTAAGATTATAGTAGCTCAATTTTTTTAAAAAACTTAATTTTACCTAATTTTTGATAGTGAGTATAGCAGTTATCAAAGTCATGTAGCCTGCTTTTTGCTTCTTAAAATGCATATTGGGCAAGTCAGTTATCATTAATAAATTACTCTTGAGTCTGCTGGTGTATCAACCACTTTTCTTTTGTAGTCAGAGAAAGAAATCCCTGTCGATGGTAAATTGCAGAGAAGCTGCAATTTTGCTGAACAAAATTGATGACGTATGAACCTAGATAATTATCCCATCATTTGGTGGAAATTGAAACTAAAATGATCACTTAAAAACATGCCTGTTATTTGCTGAATTTTACTTTTTAATTGATTCAGTGATTTATTCAATCAGGCTTACTTTCGTAAGAAGTTAGTGAGCAACTAAACTCCAAAGGAAGCAATGGGATTTTATGACATTCTGTGCCAGGCAATAGACTAGCAATTCATTCTTCATCCTTCACCCAGTGAAGAGGATATATTGCACTTATTTGTTTGCATCTCTAGAGCAGATGCATCCAGCAGCTGGGATTCCAAGATTAGTTTGTCTAGAATATGAAAGCTTCTCATAGAACTGAACTTGGGTTGACCCAGTTTTTGCAGCTTCTAGTAATTATACTATTCTCCACAATACTAATTTAATACCAACATCATTACATCGATGAGTTTGGGGTTACATTTGGCTATGCACATGCAAAGAATTTGTTGAAAAAGTGCATTGCTCAGACTTTAAATTCTAATCCATTATAACAAAATACAGAGCTTCAAAGCTATTCTTATTACTTAAATGTATCACAAATACATTTTAACTGAACTGTAGTTTTATATCAGACAACATTTCAGCAATCAAGTAACTCAGTTATTTCGCTCATTTATATTGCATGCATAAATCAGATTTTAGTGTTCATTTATAAGCTAAACTAACATTTACTGTTATCTTACATTGTCTTTATTGTGATAAATGTGTTTTTGTCATAGAAGCCAATTAATGATCCCCATTAATCTATGAAAATGTTATAGACTTTAGAAACAGCATCATAAATACATAGTAATATCTAGGTCAAACATCCTGTTAATAAAGTCCATATTAACCTGGAAAATTTTGAGACATTTCTGTAATTCAGTACTTCAAACAACTGTGTTTTCAAATAAGATTTATATAAACCACCTTCTGATAGTTTTCTTACCCACATCGTACTGTTTTCTCTAGGGAAAGTATGAAAACTTAAGAGTGACAGGATTAGGGTCAGAGCCATGTATTGCCATAATTAGCAGCAGTAAGTGTATCTAGTTACCAAACATTACTGTTTAGGACACACCTATTAACCCAGGTGTGATCCAAGGCCAATCTGTAGGCATCGATATCCTGAACCTCTCTCAACAGACACTGTGTCCATCTTAGTCTTCACTTATAATAAAAAGAAAAAAAGTAATTTTAGACCTGATGTCATGCAGAGATACCTAGGCAAATTGGCATTCAAAACATAATTTGTCTAGTTCTATATATGATATAAAAACATTAAGCTGATCTTAATAAGAAGGAAATTAATCATTACAATTCTTCAGAAGTAATTAATTCTCACAGATTGTCCGATGCTAACCTATTAGTCAACTCTTGTAAGGCAACTCATTGTTACCTAAATGAGTAATATATCCACTGAAATACAACCATTTATTTATAAATTCCATTATGCTGTGCATACGTGTGTATTCAAACCCAAACGATTTTGAATAATAAAGCATTATCTTGCATTCCATGCACAGATACCCTAGTGAATACTGAATTATAATAAGTTGCTTACATGTCTATTTTTATGTGTTCATGAACATTATAAGCTCCTAAAGGGAAATGAAATGTCTTTTTCACTGTTGCACTTCCATACTTGGTAGATTAGTTGCACATAAAAGGCACTCAATACACTTTTATATATTAATGAGTTTGAAGCTTGTCCTCACATTATTTTTTTTTCATTTTTTTTATTTAAAGAGAAAAAAAAGCATGTAAGGGGTAGAGATAATACAGAATTTTCAAAAAAAAAGACAATAAGAAAACACTAGTTAATAAATTACATATTGTCCTCTTAGAAATAATTGTTCAAGTTACAAAATTAAAGCATACAAAGTAGATATACAAACAGTGAGAGTGTAAATAGCTACACATGCATGAAACTCTACATGTATTTCTATCCTTTCTGTATTAGAGGGAAAAACAAAACATAGCAAGACAAAACAAAACAAATTCCTATATAAACCTGAAACCAAAAAGTCATATAAAACCACAGTACAAGGTGATCTACAATGATTACTGTGTTGTTTCTTATTATCTTCCATAGAATTGTCTATATCTTCAGGCATAATTGAATATAGCAGTACATAACAATATTAGTAAAAATAAAACACTGTAGATAGTATAAAACTTCAAAGGCAGGTAACAATCAACCATAGTGGATATTCTAGTGAATCTTGTCATCTTAAGTGCAGTTGCCTATACTCTCAGACTTGATACTATCAATCATAACAGCTTTGAATAAAATCTGTCAGTACAAAACAGCGATCTAACAAACCAGATTCGATTACGATCAGTCATGGTAAAACAGTGTAGGTTATACAGAGTTTTGGCTTAAGTTAATAGGAAATTAAGGATGATTAGTATATCCTGTTATTTTCAGGATAATTGTCTGTGCCCTAAAGTCTAGTACAGGTAGAATGACTGGAACAGAATATAATACATCTAAGCAGTGTGGTGTGAGTAATGTGGGTTTTAAATCCTGGTGCGCTAATAACAATATAGTGTATCAAGGCCACTATGTTAGAGATTCTAGCCATCCTTCTCTGCCTCATTTCTGCTATGCTATTTTTCTCTCTTTGTTTGTCTACTTTTCTCCATTCTACTGCCTGCCCCACTCATTGAGGCCTTTCTGCCACTGCTCCTAAAATCCTGGTATTTTTTTCTCTTTCTCTAGAATGTCCTTCAGCATTCTCTATAGGGTTGGATTGGTGGTCACAAACTCCCCCAGTTCTTCTTTGTCATGGAAGCATTTTGTTTCTCCATTAATTTCTAGTGACAGTTTTGCCAGGTACGTCAATCTGGGCTGGAGGTTATTTGCTTTCAGGGCTTGGAATACTTCACTCCAAGCTCTTCTTGATCCGATGGTCTGTGTTGAAAAGTCTGCCATGATCTTGATGGGCGTACCTTTATAGGTAATCTGTTTCTTTTCTCTGATGGCTTTTAATATTCTGTTTTTATATTGAATTTCTGGTATCTTGATTATTATATGTCTGGGTGTAGCTCTGTTTTGGTTGTAGGTGGCTGGAGTTCTGTATGTCTCACACAACCAAATGTCATTTTCTTTTCCCATGTTTGGGAGTTTTCCTTAATTATTTCAATGAATAGACTTTGTAATTTGCCTGTTTGTATTCCTGCTTCTTCCTTCATATTTGTTATTCTTAAATTGTAGATTCTCTTGTCATCTTCTAGCCTTTGTATTGTTACTGCCTGTTTCCTTATTATTTTTAAGAGATATTTCTTTTCATGATCACACATTACAAACTTGTCTTCAAGTTTTGATAGTCTGTCCTTAGTTTCTTTTAAGGAGTTTTGCCAGCTTTCAATGGCATTTTTAATTTCCTGGTAGTCTCTTTGAATCTGCTTCATGTATTCTGTATTTTCTTTATATTCTTTATCGAATGTTTCTCTCCTTTTTTTGTGTTCCTCCCTTCTTCCATCTGTATCTTCCTGAGAGATGCTTACCATTTCTTTTATTATTGTACTCATATCTTGCTTTACCTGATTTAATATTTTAGTTTTGAGCTTGTCTACAAGGTCCCAAAGATATCTCTTAATGTCCATTGAAGCCATGTCTGATGTTTCATGTTTGCCACCCTCAGTCTCCCTTGTTTTTCCCTCTCCTGGATCAGTGCTCTCAGGGTTCTGGGCTGGGGGCCTCCTCCTGCCTCTCTCTCCTGTCATGGTCCCAGCCTCTTCCACACAGGTGTACAGTGCAGGTCCCAGCCCCCTTCCCTGTTGGCCACGGTTCGTCTGAAGCATGCTGGCGAGGGACCTCTACCCTCTCTTGCCTGCTCTTGTCACTAAGATGTAAGCAGTGGCTGAATATACCAGCCCCTCCCCACCAGGCCAGCCAAACTTCAGGGGCCTTCACAAGATTAGTGTGTGCTAGGTGCAGGGTATCAATTTGAAAAGGTTCACTGGGTCCCAACCAGGGGCACAACCCAGTCCAAGCAAATCCCACGAATCTGCTCTGGGGAGGGAGCAGAAGTCACTGTTGCTCCCAGTTCAGGTTCCTCTTGCTGATTCCAACATGTCACCCATTTGGTCATGCCCTTCCCATGGAGGGGTCTCATTCCCAGCACTGACCATGGATTACTGAAGGTCCCTTCACCAGCTCCACTCTCTGTTGGGCTCACCAAGCCCTGACTTCAGCGCTGCTGTGGCTCCTGTGAGTGGTGATGGGAATGAGTTTGGATGGCTCTGCCAGCTGGCGTGGATTCAAGCTGGCACAAATTCAGGCCAGTGCAAACTTGGTGGGTCGCAGTGAAAACACTGTGTCCCATAATTTTAGCTGTTCCAATTGTAGTCCCAATGTGTTTGATGAGCTTTTTTACATTTTAATTTCTTCCTGTGTCAAGAGGATCCATCTCCCTCTGTCGGGATCTCTCCAGGGTGTTTTGTTCTGTCATATGAGTTGTTTCTCCCAGGAGGCTTTGTATTTTGTTGCTCACTTATTGGCCATCTTTCCATCACATTCTTATTCCTGTTTTCTTACTTTGAAAAACACAATGTTTAAGTTTTTTATAACTATATACCATTTCCAATACCTTTTTCCTCTAGAATTCATGAATTCTCTAGAAGATTTTATATCCTTCTGTCAGTGAAACATACCTACTCACATTCTCCTTTTCATAATTCTTATTTCCAAATGTCAGCCAACTCCAAAATGATTATTCTAGCCTTCTTCAAAAGATTCCCCTCTCAGTGCATATTTCCCAGTGTCTTAATCAACTCTGTGGTAAACAACCAAGTCATCTTCAAATATGTTTAAATATGGAGGCTGGTGATATTCAGATAGACCCAGAATGTCATAGATGACAGAAGCCAAGAACTGATTAGTTAAGGCCTACTTGCAGCCTTGAGAAACCCAGTGGTAGTAACTTTATGTTCTTTCATTATTCATAAGCAGATGCAAAGGTTCTAGTTACACTGACATAATTTCTTTTTTCCAGCTTTTTCCTTTTCATCCCTAAGTCACATATAATACGGCTGTCTGGTTTTTGAGTCTTTAAACGAAGAAGGATCATTCAAACCAGTTACCCTCCCAATCAGAAAAAGCAGCAGAGACAAGAGAATTAGGCCAGCTGTTCCCTACATGACAGTGGAATAGGGCCCATCATCTCTTTTCTTGATATATGAGATGTGTTCCTAAATTTCTCCAGTCCATTTCACTTAGGAGAAATGTGCTTAGAATACCGATCTGATATTAAAGTCAACAAAAGGTGATTAAGCAAAGTTCATGACTGTTCATTAAAGAAGAGAAACCCCAAAAGAGAGCTTTATGTGCATGAATATTCATGAAATCCTGCCCATTTCTAGATTTTCCACATGTAGATAATTCTTCCACCTTCAGTTCCCTGTTACATGGCACTTCACACAGTGTTTTATATGAACTGGTCCAATATATTTTTCTGCATTAATATAGGAATAGGTGAATGGATGGATTGGCTGAATCAGCAGCTACCATTAATCCCATGTTTTGACAGAGACATTTTAGTCCTACTAATGTAGTGGTGATTGTCCTTGTCCTTGGTTTTATGTTGAGTACTACCGTCTCTTTTGAAGTACTTTCTTAACTCACAATGCCTGGCTTAAGGCCACATATTCTGATGAATTTACAACTTGCATATACATATTGAGAAATGTGTGATTATGTTAAAACATAGGCCATCAAACTTTAATAAATAGTATTGCAAATGATGAGATTTTGTTCTCTAATTAAATAATTTTGCATCTCCCTAAATGTAGTTAATGAGTAAAAGAAATAATGACATATGACAAGAGAGTATTGTCTAGGTGTATTAGAGTAAATTCAGTTAAAACATTCATCCTTGAAAATGGTTACATGCAGCACCCTAACTGGTAATATATAATTCAATCAGTTGTGGATGTATATAATGTTGTGGATATATCATTATATTATATTGTCATTTTACCACTAAAAAATAGTCAATCAGTGGAAGTTCCCCAATTGTTCTTAAACAAATATTTTACTTAATAATTTCACTAAATCAAAAGCTATAATATGTTGTGGTAATAGGGTGAACTCAGCCAGAGTAGGAGCTTAGCTCTAACTTTAACTTCCATATGTGTATAATAAGAGTTTCTTATGTTTGTATCATAATTTCTTTTTATTCCTGAGTAGCATGTTAGTAACTTATTAAGTCATTTAACAGTAAATAGTGTGCTTTAATGCTATAGGGGGCCTGAATTTAACAGCAGTGTCATCTAATTCAAGCAAGATGATTAACACCCGTAAAGGAAGCAGAGATTTTGAAATTTATTCCAAGAAATCTTGTGCCTGTGATTCACATTAAAAATAACAAAATTATTTAGAGAGATGATATCACAGTTGAAAATTATAAATTATTCCTTCCTTTTTTTCTTTCAATTGTTAGCTTATTCTTTGTTTATTATCTAGTGGGAGAGTAATAGGACTCCAAAATAAAAAGATTAATAAGTAAACCATTTCTCTCATAGAGTCCAGTCTATTACAGTAAAGAAAAGTATGTTAAGTAGGGAGAGAGTAGTGTGAACAGTTCATGAAGATGATGATATTCCAAGGTGAGAGAATTGAGATTAATGGACCATGGGGGAATTATTCTAGGCATGAAAAGCAGCATGTGTCACCACAGAAATAGTAGGTCCTCCAAAGTGTCCTTCCTATCTTTGCTGTTTAGTACTGAGCATACATTTAACAAATGCCTAACAAATGTATGTTGAGATAACAACATGTTCTAAGACATCGAAGTGATAGATCCAGATAGTTCTCATTCTGAAGCTGAAGAAGTACCGAGGTCTTTGGAACTGCTGAGTGGGCTCCAGCCTGAGCAGAGAATGCAATGCTAGCTGTGGGATTACCGCTGCTTTTGATCAGAAGTCATGAAACAAGCATGGTGATCAGTGAAGATGAATGAAACACCAGGGATAGGCCCAAATGACTGATAATTATGCACATCTAGACAAAAGCCACACCAGGGGAATAAGAAGACCTCACTACTGGAGAAACAGTGACTCTCCCACTCCATTTGTCTAACTAAGGACTGAATTTCAGGGTGAGAGCAGGAATGAATTTTGTACTGAGTGTGATTGTTTGGAAATGAAGATCAAGAACTTTTACATAAGCAACTAAATTGAAGTTAAAACATATCAATAAAAAACAAAGTCTGGACAATATCGTTTATTTGTGATCAGTGGCACAAACCTGTGTTTGCTGCTGGATGTTATGTGTTTGAGCACATTTCATGAACAATATGGTGAATGTTTAAATTGAAAAATCACAGTAAAAGCATATTTTAATTAATTCCTCTCAAAATACCCCCCTCACTTTAAACACACTTCTTAAAATGTTCTTGACACATCCTGAAGCAGTTATGGAAGTCCTCTCTTTTTGAGTGTCTTTAATAGCACCATGTGGCTGCCTCAGTGTCCTGAATCAATTCAAAACATTTACCCTGCATGATCATTGTGACGCTGGGGAACAGTCACAATTCCATAGTGCCAGATCCAGTGATTAAACTATTGAGGATGCATCATAATGTTTTTATTTGGCAGAAATTGCCATACTAGAAGCAGTGTATCACATTATGCATTGTCATGATGGAAGATGATAACCTTTGCAAGTTTCTCTCTACACATATGATTTCTTCAGTGCTCCAATAATATTCAGAATTTACTGTAGTTTTCCTAGGTACAAATTCAGCTTGTGCCATTCCATTTAAGTTAAAAAAAAAAAAAAGCACAATCAGCCTCACATTGATGTTAGATCTTGATTGATGTGCTATTTTCACACAAGGAGTAGAGGAATTTCCTTTGACTTTTGGTCTGAAGATAATAACCACAGACACAAGTTTCATCTCCCCTGATGACATTTCTCAAAATTATGGGCCGCAAGGGATCACAATCCTGCAACTCTGGTAAAATTTATAAAATTTCTTATTAATTCATTTCCTGGGATCCACAATTTACTGCACACTTTAAAACGCACCTCTTACAACTCACAAGTGACTTGCTACACCAAACAGATTGCAATTTTTCACCCATCATGCCTAAAGTTTAATGCTGAACTTTTCACATTGATGATCCCTAACTTTGCTGTGGATGGCACTCAGCAGCAGCAGTCACCTCTTTTGCTAATTGTGATCATAGTTCATATCTTGGAATGTCCATGGTCCATTGTCACCATGGAATATCTTCTACACAGTTCCTTTTACCTAACAGTTTGAGTAAAGTTAGGTTTCAGATAGAAGAGCCACAGAGCCATGGATGCCAGGTTTGCAACACTGAGGAGTACAGAGCAAAGTGCTTCCATCCATCACAAGGATAAAATGAAGCTTCCGTTCAAAAATGATGTTGGCCTTGTTAATTCGCTATTCATAGTCAGCCTATAAATAGTGAATCCTGAACCTACTTTTTAAAGTTTTCGGCTGATCCAAGGCACTCAGGGTTTCTCTTGTGGTACCAGTTTCGCAGCCACATGGCATGATCCATAAGCAGGGTGTCCCCTGCGCTAATGGTTCATCCTGCCTGCTCTAATGGCTCTCTGGCTACTTGCTGTTGTGCCCATCAAGTTTTTCAGATTATACCACTATGGTGGGCTTTTATGTTGGCTCAGATCCCAACCCAGCAATAAATAAAGGCCTAGATCATCACATAAGTAACAGTGGGTTAAATATTGGTGCTGGTTCCCCGCTCACTTTGTGTCCTCACTGACCAACCACTTCACCTCCAGGGAGAAAGGCTGTGGTGCACACTTCATGATGGTTAAAGGAACCGATTAAAATTAAGGCTCTGTTTCACACAGGTTTGACTGTAACCTCCAGCGTCCCCTTTGTTTTGTGTAGCAGGAGGCCCACAGGATAATGGCTGCCATTTCCTGTGAAAGGCCCACTCCTATGACTCTGATAATTGTGGTAGTTTTTAGCCCTAGCCAGCGGGCAGGAGAGCTACACAGATTGGAGAGGAATCAGCTATGCAAGGTTCCCCATCGAGGATTCTATGCCATCCATCTCTAATATTGTAGTTTCAAAGTAATTATAATTCAGTACAATGGTAATTGAGTTACTAGTTTTTGTCCTTGTAACTCATTGCAGTGTCATGAGTTTATCTGGAGACTTGATCTTGATTGTGTGCTCACTTATGTTCTTTGACCCAAAGTGAAGAGACCTGAGTCCAGTGACTGTTGCATCCTTGCTCCTCTGGCACTATTGATGCCAGACTTAGGTGTAACCTACCTGTCCTCTCCAGGATCTGCTGTTGGTCATTTCAGATCTTGGGTAATGAAAACCCAATCCTGCTTCTGTCAGATGACATTCGCCTTGTCTGACCCTTTCCAACTCCCTCCTTGTAGTGTGGGGTACTGTGTACCTCAATTTCATAGAAACTCAGTAGAACAACCAATTCTTTGAAGTCAAACAAGATGTATTTCATTTCTGTCATTTTAATGCTGAGTGTCTTTCTGCATGTCTTACCTGAAATTTCTTCATTACTCCGAAAACTAAGTCAACAATACTAACCTTATCAATAGTTTTAAATATAAAGGGAGCTAATATGGATTTGCCAGATGAATATAGATACCTGTCCTCAATCTCTTTCTGAGTCACCCAATGTGCCTCCTTCCCATATCTCTCCCTTTCCTGCCTTCTTTCCTTCCTTTCTTCCAACAGAAGTAACTGAGAACCAGAGCTGGTGCTATGTTGTGAGGTAAGAACTCAAAAGTAGTTGAAAGTGTTGTGTTAGAAACAAAGACACCTATCAATAACTTAAAGGAGAGGGAAGCACTAGCAAGACCCAGTGTTCTCCCACCTTCAGCTGGGCAGGCTTCCCCTCTACAAGAAAAGGAATTGAATGGGTCTGTACAGAATAATATTGTGGTCTGTTACTGAACATTCCTTTGTTTATGCAAAAGCTGTATATGAGAATTCTGTGAAAGACCTGCTCATTTCTCACTCCCAGCAAACATTCTTCCAGATTCTGTATCCTCTAAGCATCATGACTATATATTTTTCTACAGTTTATCTTATAACCTTTACCAAATAGCTGAACTTGGTCAATGAATGTGCTTCACTGTGTTGCCTAGGGCAATAAAAATCTCTGTATTGGCCACTAAGGTTACTATATGTATGAGTAGAATCCTACATCCTATGGCAGTGACAATGCATCTGTTAGATACCAAGGGCCAAACTGCCACCCAGAACCCGCTTATTTATTGCAAAGTGCCTACACAAGAATTAAACCTTAATACAGAAGTTTTGGTTTGGAAAAACTACTCAGCCTTAACATCTTCATCTTCATAGAAAAACACAGTCACACACATGCCATATGTCCACCACCACTGTTCTATGGTATCTGCAAAAGAAGAACAATGTATGCATGGATACCAAATTATCTGTTAAATACTTCATATTCCTCACCAAGTGAGCCTTGCCTAGCCCTTCAGATTGTTTCTTCTCCTCCTTCAGGATCCTTCCGGACAAGTGAGACTCCTGCGCTCTCCTGGCTGTGGCTCATAAGTGCCTTCCCTTCAATCTCGTAGGCAATGGGCAAAAAATGATGAAATTTACAGATGTCACTGACATCTTAGTCCTTGAAGGGGAAATGCTTCCAATTCTTTGGCGGAAAGATTTGTCTTTAGGAAAATATTGGTGCGATGATGTGTGATTAATATCATACCTTCCACTTAAGATTACAGGTGAGGGAAGCAAAGATTGACTCCAGTGAAGGGTGGATATGATTGTGCTAAATTATAATAATTTTCCCAGTGCTTTCACAGAAATCATAGTGCAGTATTTGGTTACCACTGCAGCCTAGGAAGGTAGGAGGACCAAAAATTATTCCAAATTATAGGTCAAACAACTGCTTCTTCCCAGATGTGAGGTGGTTTTCCTATTATCTCATAGGTAGCATATCAGATAAAGACCTCAAGGTTACCTTTTCTAGGTTTGAATGTATTGAAGCTACTTTATGTAAAACCTTTTTTTTCAGCTGAACTATATACTTCTATACTTTTGCAAACCTACATTTGTTTTGTGTTATTCAATTAACTTAATCTTAGAAGACCACCATCAAGCAATATGCATTCAACTAGAGTCTTCTCTTCTTAGATATTTCCTCCCCAGAATTAGTTTGTTTATTTATAAACCACCTAAAATTAGCTTGAGTGAAAGCATACATTTGGGGGAAAATACACAAACTACAAAGGTGGTAAAATAATTGAGTATTATCTTTACACTAAGTCAATACTCCAGGTTATGAAATAGTTCTGTTTCAGAGGAGAATCACTAAAAGATTGTGTTATGGCAATATTCAGAGAAAATACCAGAAATACATGTGGTTCTCATGTCTGGAGAGTGGGGTGTGTGGTCAATGACTTCATCTGAATTATATGGGAAGTTGAGGGAGAGGAGAATTCAGGGATAATAGGCTTCCATCAAGACAACCATATCCAAGAATTGTATTTTTAAAAATTAATGCAAGTTTTATGAATAAAAGAATTCAGCTTAATGTGTTACCCTAAGCTAAAAAGAAGTACTAATCAGAACTGAGAAAATTAGTGACAAATATGTCCCTCGGTATGAGCCTCTTCCTAGGAAATAAATTCCCCCAAATGACCCATTACTGCAGTGAGAAGCAGTTGAGGAGTTCATTAGAATTTTGGGTTCTTCCTGGAAGACTCCATCCCATCCTCCTTGGTCAGAACCTCTCCTGCCTTTGTCACCTCGACCTTGGCAGCCACCACACATGCCTTGGCCTCCACCATGGCTACCACGACCACCACAGTCAACAGAGCCCCCTCAGCCACCAAAGCACCTCCATGGGGGCTGAAATGTGCATTTATGGTGAGCACTAATTTCTGTGGCTTGTAAGGTCTGTGGTGTCCCTGACTCCAGAAGTCCTGGGGCTTCCAGTTTGCTGACAACCTTGGTCGTGGTCAGGGAGGAAAAGAAGAAACGAGGGAAGAATGTGATGGTGGAACCTCAATGGCACAAGGGTGTGTTCATTTGTCATGGAAAAGAAGGTGCACACTGATCACCAAGAACCTGACCCTGGAGAGTCTGTTTATGGAAAGAAGAGAGTCTCCACTTCAGAGAGAGATGACAAAATTGAATGCTGAGCCTGAAACTCTTTCCACTCCAAACTGGCTGCAGCAATCCTCATTGAGCCTGGGGCCAAGGTGCTTTACCTGGGGGTAGAGTCTCCTGTGTCTCTGACATTGTAGGCCTGGGTAGAATGATCTGTACAATCCAGTTCCCTCACTGCTCTGGCCTTGATCTTATCAACTTGTCGAAGAGGACTGACATTATTCCTGTGACTGAGAGTGTCTGACACCTGCACAAATACCACATGTGCATCACAATGGTGGTTGTCATCTTTGCCAGTGTGGCCCAGCCAGATGAAACTTGGATCATGGCCTTGAATGCCCACACTTTTCTACATAATGGAGGACACTTTGTGATTTGCATTAAGGCCAACTGCATTGACTTCTCAGCCTCAGGAGCTGTGTTTGCTTCTGCAGTGCAGAAGATGTAGCCACGGCCCATGAAGCTCCAGAAACAGCTGACCCCAGAGCTGTGCAAGAGAGAGCATGCTGTGGTCATGGGTGCACAGGCCACCTTCCCCGGTGAAGAACTGCAGCTCAGTGCTGTCTGGTTTCCCAGAGATGTGTGTGGCTACTGTTGCACATGTGACTTTTTCTATTAACAGATTCATCCATTAAAAAATATTAATTTCTGATGCATTTTCTCTGATTGTTTTGAGTGACTTTGTAGAACCCAGGTATCTGAATATTAATTTTCTAGGTCAGTGATGGCAAATCTTTCAGAGATGAATGTCCAGACTGCAACCCAAAACCCACTCATTTATTGCAAAGTGCCCAAACTACATTTAAGCCTGAAGAGTGAAATTTTTGTTTAGGGGGGAAAAACTCATACATTAATATCTTTTGTCTTAAAAGGACAACAAGTAACCAGGTGTGCCATAGGTTCATCACCACTACTCTAGGCCATTCTGTTAGAGATGGTATGAAGACCACATTTTCAGGATTTCTAGAATGTACGGTAGGAAAATTCATCAAAACAAAGAAAGAATGGTGGTTTCTATGTGATAGGAGAGTAAAGAATAAAGAAACTATATGCAAGGGTTGCATAATTGCAGATTAAGCAGAGGAAAACATTCTAGAAGTGAGTGGCGGTGATGGGTGCACAAGGGTATAGCTGTTCTTAACGCTACTGAACTGTATGTTTCAAAATGACTACAGCAGTACATTTTATACTATGCTTTATGACCATGATACAAACAGAATGTCTAATGCAACTGGTGTCTATTCTTTCAAAATGTTGGTATCTTTGCTTTCTTACTGAGTCCTGATAAATAAAACAAATATAGCTTGACTTTCAAATGTCATAATTCCTGCTCCATAATGAAATAATCATGTGCAGGAATTTATCATCTCTATGACAGAGCAAAATTAATGGAGTACCTAAAAGGATTGATAAAACCTCATTTCAGTTTTATCAAGAGAAAACAGATTTCCTGTATATGCATCATCTTACCAAGTTAATGGGAGTGTTAGAGCTAGCCACTCAATCTTCATTCTAGTGATTGCTCTTCTGATACTTGTCTAAACTGGATTCATCCAATTTTGCTTTGTCCTTGCAGTAAAAGTGTGTAGTGATACTCATGTTCTTTTCAGGATAGGGTGTGGGCCAATGTGGGGAAGAGCCTGAACTGCATTATTGCTATGGTTGATAAACTGATTGAGAGGGATGGCGGCAGTGAAGGCAGCAGCTGCGACAAAGATGGAGAGAAGGACCCTTCACTGGAAGACTCCATTACATCTCACCCAAGGGGTAAGGCATCATTTTTCCCCCAATTATTGACTGAGTAAACAAAATGAGAAAGTCATGGTAAAATGAGATAGAAAAAGAGGAGTCCATAGTGCTTTTGATGAAAGTGCTGATAGCAGGCTTTTCCATGCTCTGGTTTGAATGACGGAAGGCTGTTTATCAGATTGCATCTCAGTTCTGTTTTCAGAATTGCTTGCGATGCTCTTTTTTTTTTTTTCTTTTACCACATAGAAACCTTCTTGAAAGAAGAGCAGCATTTTTCTTTTAAAGGGTCTGAAAGAGTTTAACTTGCTTTTACACCTCCTCCCAAATTTTTATGAGAAAGACAAACAAGTATCTGTTCTTAACTCTTTGAAACCTTGAGAGCTATTAGAATACAGTATCCCTCATGGCTCCTGAACAGAATGCAATATTGCAGAATACTCTTTGCTATATTCGGAGCAGTATTTTTTATGAGTTATCCCCAAGATGTATAAGTGACTTCAATTCTGAAGATCATTTGTGCATTATTCCAAAAGCACATCATAACACTAGGTTTTCATGGATACATGCATATACAGACACGCACACCTGTATACATGCAGGAAGATGTGTGCTTGCCTGTGGAGAAAAGAATAGATGGACAGATATCTCAGATATATGCCTTATTGACAGGTTGGGTAACATAAGTAGTAAAATTTTATTTGTACATGTGTCACTATAAAATAGCTTTTATTTTTTGTTAATTAACATAGAATCAATTTTGCTTTTCTTTATGTAATAGGAACTGCTATGAGGGCACACATAACATTTCAGGGAGATACCTTGTGTTTGAAGAGATTAAAATATAGTTCTATATCTACTTCTTCTGAAGTCTGTTCTTTTACTTTAAGAAAATGAGGCATACAAAACTATAGATGTTTATAAAATTAAATTTATGGGTCTCTAATTTTTTTTCCTGATTTTCCATTACTCACGTTTTCACCAGGAGTTTAATTATGTAAGACATTCATATTTCTTCATTTGATTCATAATGGAACCCTTTGTAAATCTTATTTGCAAACTACAATTTTCTAAATTTGCCTTAGTATGAGAGACTCCTCCGTATTATAAATTTATGTAAGTGAAAGTTTATACCACTTTTCTTACATCCACAACTAATGGTTCTCACTGGATACAGTAATTTTCTTGTTTTATAATAATCAATTTTATTAGATATTGAATCTAGTATAGTTCCATAACTATGCATGAATCAAAATGAAACCATATTATAACTATGTCAAAAAGAAATAGTATGCTTCAGTTTTCTTTAATTGAACATATATTGTTCATCAACAATTAACTAGACACCACTGTGCTCTGGAAAATGTGGTAAGTAAACAATCCATAATGAAATAACTTATTCTGCAAGTCTGTACATTTGTAAGACCTATTTTTAAGCAGAAGTGAGATAAAGTGTGCACATATTGCTGTGATTTTTATTTGAGGCTTTCCCAGCTTCTCACTGAAGAGAGTAAAGGATAAAAGATTTGAAATTACATATTTTATCTATATGTTTTGTTGGATGGTTATACCTGTATGATAAGAATTCTAAGTAAGAAGTAAAACTAGTAGATGAGTCATTTCTAACAGTACATGCTTCACTTTTATATGACTAAAAGGCATTGTGTGGACATAATCTAAAACAAGACAGAAGGTACTGAACATACAGAATCCACAAGTAAAGAATCCACACAAGTAAATAAATTGTGTTGATGGACAGACCCAGACCACAGCACGTCACTAAGTTTGCTTTTCTCATTTATATTTTACCATCCATAGATATTTCATCTCTCATCCATTCTTCTTTGTGTGAATAGAAAATTTTAAGAGATGTCACTACGTAAATGTGTTAAATAATATATTGTTCATGAAATCGTCATAAATATTGCTAAATCATTTCAACATTAAAGCATGGAAAAGCATAATAGACACTTGTGTATAGAATATGTTTTGAGAAGGATGTTGATACCTAAAAGAAAATGCATAATATGAATGTTTTATAGATCAATCTGAGCTCATATATATTTAAATATATTGTAGATACTGTTGCATAGAGGGTGGCTGATGACTTCAATCAATTTGTTAATAGAAATATTTTATTATTCATTAATATATAGCTTTTCTTTTAAATAGATGGAAAAAACACGTTGAGCTTCTACCCTGACATTTGTCACATACAACAATATAATAAAGGAATGTATAGTGATTTTTGAACTGATAGAAACAATTGAATATATTGACAAAGTCATGTATTTACCTTTACTACATCTCAAGCTATTTCTCATAAACATATCTGAGACATATACTTACTGTCCCAATTAACTTGTATTTTTAAAATGTTATTAGCAAAAGTTATAATTTAGAAAATTTGTAAAAGAGAGAAAATAGGATTATTCATGATTTTTATCTTATTTTAATCAGCATAACACTTTTGAACATTGCTTGTGTTTATACACACAAGCACAAGAAATATGTTTCTATGTCTTGTATTTAAATGTTTACTTATAAGCATTTTCAGGAATACAGGTATAATGATTGCAAACTACTTCATCAAAAGAGAAACCATCATTTTAAATATTTAATTATTAAATAAGGCTATAATTAATATATATGCATCTTTGAATGTCTAAATCTTCAACCACATTTCAGGTCTCCTTAAATTGGATTGTAAGAAGTGAAATTATTTTGGAAGCAAGTTAGTCCTTCTCTTATATATATAATTATTTGTTTATATCATTGTGGGCTCATGAACACTGATCTTATTATTTGATTTGCAATCTAGTATTACTACTGTTTTGAACTCAAATTGTTCCAGACCTAGCCAGCAGGAGCTCTTGGTTTCAGTACACTTTTCTAGCTATTTACTCCTTTACCTTTGGTCTTATTATTTCATAGTTTCATACTTTTTCCCCTTAATATTTGGCACATAAATATAGGTTTAAGACTTTTCTTGTATTTTTGCTATCTCAACCATACATTTAACTAATTTCTAAGGAATCCTGGTAGCTTTTATTGGAAAACAGTATTTAGAAGCCAGGATCTGGGCCAGTAGAAGCATTTTAATAGTTTTTGTAACAATAAGTATTATAACTACCAGTATCTGCAATCTTCCCAGTCATAAGTATTGCCAATTACTCCTTGCTACTTCGAGTGAAAAATATAATAATGTAATTTACTCTCTTTTTGAAGTTTGACACTCTTATAATAAAATATATTCTTCAACAACTTATTTTATGTTGCCACCAACCTAGCTATGGTGGAAAAACAGCAGTTTTTTTTTTCATTTTTACAGTGAATTCATGAATTTACTGAGTGAGTAAATTGGAGTTACCTGCTACTTTTTACAGTGTATGATTTGATAGATACTAGTGTACAGTTTGGCAACATCCTGTGTTAGTTAATCTTTCCATTTTGCATCACTTACTTTTTCTTGATAAATACTTCTGCAAATATGTTTAATCAATGTGTGGAAATGTTATTCTGCTATGTGTGATTTTGATCACCATCCTTTACACTGGGTTGTATTTGTAAATCTCATAGGATAAATTAAATTTGCACTGATTTGTCTTTTTTTCATGGCTCTTCTTTACTTTTACATTTCACCTATAATTTGTGCTTGTTTTGATGGTGTTTATGTAGCATGCTTAAACAGGTAGTGTTGTGAATTGTCACTTTGGTTAGCCATTTTCTTTTATTTCTCTGTATCCTGCAGCTATTTCTCTTTATCACATTGTAGATTTTTCTTTTTATAGTATGTTAATTTAATAATACTATTTTGGATTTGCACCTTTGAAGGATTTTTGCTTGTTTTAAAATGAAGGTTTTATATTTGTTGCTGTATAAATTTCTTTTAAGGGTGAATACAGATAGCGCCAAACAAGTAAAGCTTTCTGTACTATTTAAAGATAAATAATATAGTACCAGTTCCAGACATGCATAGCACATATGTGTGTATGTTTAATGAACACAGATTGCTGTTTTATTGTCAGCACATGTAAACACTTTTGTATGCATCTACGGTGTGTTTGGCACCATATGCATTTAATTTCATAATGAATTGAAGATTCAAAGATTAAATCAGAGCATTTTAAAAATTTAGATTTTGATGCATAACATAAACCTCCTAAACAATGTTAAGAAGCTTACCTGTAATAGCCCCGCCAATTTTCACCTAGCCAGTTACACAAAGACATTTTTAATTTGTAATGCAACACACTCCAAACATTGATCCAAAAATCTTTTCTTTAATTTTACCCCCTGGCCCAAGCATAATCCTTTGTGATAAATGGACCAAATTTACTTTCCTTTTCCCACATTAAGCCTAAATTATTTATGAAAGCAACCATCATGTCTTGTTAAAATCATCGTCTTGGAGAGAATTTTCCAAAGGCTTACCCTCATACACATCCAATAGTGGCTTTTCTCAGAAACTCACTTTGTTCGTCTAGGCTGTCAGTCCTCAGGAACAAGCAGGATACAGATGCTTTCTGATAACTGTGAGTAACACAGGTCCCCCTCCCCACCTTTAGATGCTAGTGGTATCAATCATATCTAAGCTCTGCATTAGCTGCTGGGACTGCCCTATTTTCCTGGTAATTCTATTACTACTCATAAACCTCGCTAAATTTGACCTGTCCTTCAGGCTACTCAAGATTAAAGCAACATTTAAGCACTACTGCTTGCTGTACATTGTGAAATATTAGTAGCACAATGAGATTAAGACAGCCCATCTCAAGTCTCTTGAAGAAATGGATGGCTGAGCTCATGACTCCAGCGTAAGACGCTCTAGTACCCTCTAATAAATACCTGTTTCTTTCATCCATCATATTGCCTGTCCCACTCAGGCATATTTCATTCACATTTTATACACATTTCCTGTTCATTTGTAGAAGTAACAGATAAAAATGACAAGAAAACACAGCTAACTACAGATCCTTGAGGCACAACACTAAAAAGAACTGCATGCATTCAGACACACTTGTTAATCTCTGCCCTTCAGGGATGTGTGTTCACCAGCTATATATCCAGCCATTGATGCTATTACGTAGTCTGAATTTCTCCATCGTTCACAAATGGTTCATTATATGCCCTATGAAAGACCAAATACCATGTGCCACTGAATTCCTTTTCCCTATCTATTCATCTGTAAGCCCTGTCAGAAAAGAGATGAAGTTCCCCTGACATAATTTTCATTAATGATTCCGTGTCAGCTTCAAGTCATCACTGCTTGCTCTTTCAAGGGAGGTAAATATATATATATGCAGATCACAGAATTAGTTCACTTATCTCTGCTTAGAATTCCTTTCAAGCTCCTTGGTACTCATGTCCCTTCCTGTTTCATAATTCCCTTTTAACTTGTAAAGTGAATTCCACTTTCCCCCCTGGGACCCAGGAATTCACTCTACTTACCACAGCTTTTACTTTACCTCTAGCTACCTCCAGTTGAAGCACTTCTCTGGCAACTATCAGAGTTGCCAGTAACCTAGCGACAATTATCAAAAGTTTGTGAATATAAAAATAAATCAACTATAAAATGCATTCCAGTTTCAGAACATAACTTATCAAGGTTTAAGCAAATCACTCCTCTGTCCCATATTTTGTCTTTCATTAACTAGCATAGATATCTACCTAATGCACTTGGAAGAGTTAAACAATAGATTAATAAATTCATGCCCATGTATATAATTCAGGCATTAAGCCTCAATAGAAGAGATATGCTAAATTTGTTTTGCTTTGAAGAGAAGAAGATTCTTTCATTCATTCAGCAGATAGACATTTAACATCCACCCGTGCATGGCACTGTCCAGAAATTTAACCAGCTAGAGCCAGGTTCTTGCAGTCTGCTGAGGGAGTAAAGTTGTATTTGAAAAGAGACATCCAGTTAGATGTCTTCAAAGGTGACATTTACAAAATAAAGGATTTGGCAAAGGAAGTAGTCATGTGCTAGGCATCAGCAGATAAGGTAAACTGGATAAAATATAAAGAGAACGAATAGGAAACTGTGGACAGATTCCCTAATAAATAACTTGAGAGCATGTGGATTGTCCTCAGCTGAAGAGTAGGAATAGGAGAGGGTGAAAATCGTTTGCAGTTTGAATATCAAGCAAAAAGATCAGGAGAGTAGTAACAATCAAATTCACAGCTCATTCTCAACATGCATGTGACAATCACTTGCTAAGTCTCTACTTCCTTCAGCTTCCTCTTCTGACAAACTTGTGGGGGCAATTCTGTTTTTATCCCCATTTCATAAATGAGACTTAAATAATTTGTCAAAATCACAGCCTGGTAGGCTTCTGAACAAGTATTCCAATCCAGGTAGAGTCTGTCCTGATTGAATAGCAGAAAGAATCTGAGGCTGTTAGAATATTTATAAGAGAAAGAAACACTTTAAATGTTACAGATTGGTTTGGGATTGGTTTGCTTTTATATTTCCCCATGGTATTGTAATTTTTTGTCAAGTAGTGATATATAATGCTTCACTTGCTTGCTACATTTTCCCCTTATTTTATAAGCCCTTTAATTCTTTTACCCTTACCTGCTTTTCATGATGCCTTGACATTTGCTTTCTCCTCACATCCTTCATGCTCAGACACAGTGAGCTCTGCAGGACTCTGGAAAACCCTAGAAAACACTTTTCATTGCTAGGCCTTTAGAGGTTGCCCCTCTCCACTTTCCACAGGCTCAAACTTCACATCTGCTGGCACATTCCCTGAGCTGCCTTTATGAAACCACTCAGAAGAGTCCTCTACTCTGGGCTACATTCTCTGAGTTACCATCTTGAAATTCCTAATAACTTTATTCTTATATTTAGATTTCATCAGGGAAGTCTGATAGGACAATGGTACCCAAGGCCTTGAATTAGAAATTTTGCTCAGACACAGCTCAGCCCCCAACTCTCTGGGGGATCAAGTGTTGTCCAGCCTCCCCCTCCTCATTCCAGTCAATGAGTTTCTTGCTGCCACCTGCCCGGGGGACTCAGTGTCTGTGCTGGCGAGTCAGGTCAGACTGAAGACTTTTGAGGCTTTGTAGGCATCTGTCTCCATTTCCAAGAATATAAGAAAAAGCAAGTTGAGCCTACTGACTACCTTAACAGGTCACCTAAGACAACACTTAGGAAGAAAGAAGGAAGTTTGTTTGCTGGTTGTTGACTAGGACCCCATCGCTTTATGGTTTACTAGATTCTGCCAGCTAGGTAGTCACTCTTTCTGCAGGGCTTACAAACACAGATTCTCACAGGAATCGTGTAAGGTACTAACAATGAGTCTGAGAAGTAAGTGGAAACTAGAGAAAACTAAAGGGAACTTATCCCTTAAAAAGAGGTCACTACTCGATCACCAGCTCTTCACTTCCATGGATGAATAAACCTATAGTTATCATCTGGGCTGATTTTTCAAATACATATAAATTTTTATATTAAAAATCTTAATTTTTAAAGACTAAAAATATTAAAACATGATGAAGTCCATATCAAATACATTTGCAGGCCAAATAAGACTGGCTAATGAGTCCTTTCTTTGGAAACTGTCAATGTCTGTTTTAAATTTTATTCCCACCCCCAGAGTTTGATTTCTGAGAAAATATACCAAATTTGTATGATTTGTTCCTGAATCTACACAATGTAATGCAATTCTTAGCAAATGACAAGGGCATAACATAGTGGAATGACCTACTCACTTTGTTCTAAAGCTGCTAACATCAGAAGTGCTTAAACTATTTGTCCTGGGGTTGTTAAGGGACACTCCTTAACACACACTTTTGCATATATACAAAATAATACTAATATCTTCAGAAGCTTAACTTTAACATTGAATTGTTAGTTCAGTGGTTTTACGGTATTTAACAGATTGTTTTATTTTATAAAATAAAGATTGAGGCATGTTGTTTTGTTCAAAGGATTTAAATATTAATATTCCTGAAGTCCACGAATGTTTAAAATTTTATTTGAAAAGAAACATCAATGGATTAGTCTTTTAAAAAAAATAATAGTACTGGTGAAAGAAATTGTAAGTATATTTGTGTGTTAAAATTTTAAATAATCAAAAATAGCACTTATATTTTATTATACATTTAGAATTCAAATAACATGTGTACATTATGACATTCTGGAATGACTAGTCTTACCAGAAAACTATTGTTGTGTCCCTTAAAAAATTGTGTAATTCAGCCAGATGCCCTGGTGTATGCCTGAAATCCACCACTCTGGGACATTGAGCCAGTGACACAGAGGAAATAAATGTCACTCCCAACCTACTAGATGTGACTTACACCAAATTCATATGCCCCAAAACCAAAGAATGAATTCGAAGGAACAATGGAGATTAAGAGTAGGAAAAATTTGGTGAGAGAGACAGCTCCTAAGAGGCAGGAGGGAATCTGAAAGTGAGTTTCCAATGAGCCCACCTCTCAAAGGAGGTTTCACAGAGCAAAATCACAACCGGGGGGAACAATGTGGGTCAAAACTATGATCAATCACCAGGATTACAAGTACAACTGGGGAAGGAGGTCATGTAACAAGTGTACATGGAAAGAACAAAGACTTTTTTTTTTTTAGAAAAAAATAGGTGTGGGAGTCTTGGTCATCCACCGAGGTGACTGATGTCTATCTAGACTTTATTGGACCAAGTGATAGCACTTATCTTTTCTTTTCCTGTGGGCAGGCATGCAGGCCTGGTTATTCTGTCTTTATTCTGAGACCTGGCCTTTCACAGTTCTGCCTCCAGCCACAGTTGTAATGTGTTCTCATCCTCTGCACTGCCTTCCTCAAGGGCCCAGCCCATCTGACTTCCTCTGATACCTCTGCCTAACTTAGCTCTCCATGATAGCAGGATCATACGTTCAAGCCCAGACTGGGAAACACAGTGAATTGGAAAGATCCTGTCTCAAATTAGAAATTTAACAAAAAGAAAGAAAAGAAAAGAAGGCTGATGGGTATAGTTTAGCGGTACATTATTTGTCTAGTATGTGTAAGGCTCTAGATTCAGCCCCCAGTATTGAAACGGGGTTGGGGGCAGGAAAAGGAGGAGGAGGGAGAGAGGAAGAAAAGGCGGAGAGCAGGAGAGGGGAGAGAGAAAGAGAAAAGAAGAAAGCAATTGTTTTAAAGGGTTGGGTATATCGGTCAGTGGGGATGCTTCTATGCAAAAACAAACAAACAAGCAAACAAAAACAACCTTGTGTAATTAACTATAATGTTACAGAACAATATGGACTAAGAGGCAGAATACTTGGCAAATGCACCATTTAGTACATAGTTACATGGCCTCTGGCAGATCATTCAAATTCTCTAAGCTTGTTTCTTTTACAGTGAACTAAAGATCATCTAAAAATTCCCAAAAGCATTCCACTTCTAAAGTTTTCTGATGGCAAAGAAGATGCCACATGTTTAAATGTCATTAAACATATTCCATTTGTGCCCCTACTGTCTGCCAGGCAGTATTTTATAGACAGTATTCATGAAACACTAAATAAATCAGACAAAACACTAGCTGTAGCCTATATTTTGAACATTACTTCAATGGTAAAAAAACAAAACTGTATTTCAGTAATGGCAGGTGCGATGGGAGAAATGAGAGGAGTTGGGAATGACGTCAGAAGTCAGGGGTTACAGTTTAGTGGAGTATTGAATGTAAGTTTTATGCGGAAGGTGACATTTAAGCAAAGACACTGGGAGGTGTAAAGGGAGCCTGTGGCTATCTTGGGGGGAGGAGAGATTGGCAATATGGAAAAGCTGGTTTGTACATGTGCCTGCTGCATTTGGGAAGCAGTAAAGAAGCCAGTTCACTTCCCAACAAAGATGAAGGAAAGAGAAAAACTATAATAGTAAAGAGGTGACTTAGGGAAAAGATCATAGAGAATCTTTGTAATATCTTTGAATTTTACTCTAAGAAAAATGGAGAACAATTGGAGGGCTTTGACCAAAGGATCGACCTCAACTGTAGATATTAACACCTAGTAGGTTTTTGTGTTGAGATTAGACTCTAGATGAAAAGGACAAAACCATGCACAGACCAGTGAGAAATCTAATGCACTTACATACACAAAGCATGAGAGAGGCCTAGGGACATGGTAGCAGAGGGCACAGAAACCATAGTGAGATTCCATGTCTATTCGAGGGTGCTTCCAGTGAAGTTTCCAGATGGGTTTGATGGGAGACTGAGAGAAAATGAGTTGAGAAAAACTCAGGGGTTTTAGCAAGACCAAGTGGAAGGATGAGATAGCTCTGCATTACTTGACAAAGACTCTGGGTGGAGCAGGTCATAAGAAGAGGAACATAATTTCTTTTGGAATATGTTAAATTTGACATGGAGATATAAAGTTAGATATGAAAACCTGGAAATCCAGAGACAAGTTCAGGACAAAGACACTGATTTGAGAATTGTTATCACATAGATGACACTGAAAGCCAGGAGAGTAAATAATATAAACAAGGGTTTGAACACACACAAAGATAAATAACCTGTGGATTATACCTGTGGGCATCTTGGTGTAAACAGGGCATAAAGAAGTGGTAGAACCAGCAACAGTGTGAGTAAGGAACAGCCAGTGAGGTGGGAGGAATGGGGAAATGATACCCTCAAAGCAGAGTTAGATGTAACAATTAAAATGAAACTGAGAGGTGGGTTTGGCTTTAACATTGTGGAAGTGTCTGGTGACACTGGCATTAGGGGGTGGATAGGGATTAGAACTTTGGTGGATTGTGTTACAGGAAGATAAAGAACAGGAATAGAGGGCACCCAGCATGGCACCAAAGTCCTTTGGGGCATTTGCAAGAGAGAAGACAGGGTGTTGTTTTTTTTCTTTTCAAGATAAGGCGATAACAGCATGTCTGCTGCTGATGACTATCCCTATTTTAGAAAAGGAAATGTTGATAATATAGAAGGAAAGGGAGAAAAGTGTTGGAGTGATACACCCACTTAAATAAGAGGGGAGATGTGGTACACAGCCAAAGGAACTGGTCTGAGCTGGAGAAAAAACAGTCCATGCTCAGACGCTTGAGAGAAAGGAGTAAGAGCGGATAGAAACGCTGGCAGGTGGGCAGATGCAGGGTAGCATATAGAACTGTGATAATTTCAACTATTTTACATAGAAACTATTCACAAATTGTTTTTCAGGCCAAAATATGTCTTGAAAATATTGCTTGCATTGCCATACAATTAATAGATGAAAAGGTCACACAGAAATACCTGCATGCTGTCACCTCTAGTCAAGTGGCAAGCCTGGATTTTCAGACCGGGGGACTGGATCCAGAGCACAGTCTTCTAACCCATGATTCTACACCGAGAGAAAAGCTTTCCTGACCTTATTCTGTACAAATCATTTTCGTTATCACTTTTTAATGCCTTGTTAAATTTTAGCACATGTTAATTTAAAATAGGATATGATAATTTATGAAAATCAATCCCAAAGGTATGATGGAAACATAGGGTAAATGTTTAAATTCTAAAAGATATGTCACAAGGAGACACACTGACATTAATCTCCATCAAAATATTCCCCCATCACTTCCAACACAGAGATATCAACATCACTTCCAACACAAAAACCAAGAAGTCCTTCCTTCTTCCTGCTTTCTGAAGCAGTTCTCCTGGAAGCTCTTTTCCATGAATGTCTTTACCTGTGTTGTTGTGGCTGCCTCAGTGTCCTGAATGGCTTCCACATGGTAACCTATCAGCATCATTTTGACTTAGGGAAGAGACGCCAGTCAGTGAATAAGATGCATGGGATACACCGTAACGTTTGTACCAGTCCCCGTGCTGGAGGACTCTCAGCAGCAGCCCTCACTGTGTGCGTGACCACACCTTAGGCACTCATCAGAGCATATTTTCAGAGCTGCTTCCGAAGTGACAAGAAGTGAGATGACCCTTCAAAGTGAGGAGAATCAATGGAAATGTGTCTTTTATCACAATTATTGCGGGTTTTTAAATTCACATTTTATTTTTATTAATATATATTTTCAGTACATAATAATCATATTCACCTTGGGGACTTGCTCCAGGTATATACACCACATTTTAATAAATATTTTTAAATTTAAACATTCACTGTATATTTTGATCAGGGCTTATACATCTTAACATTTGCTATAGAATTACAAGTGGAAATTAAGATTAGCAGTTGCATTTGAAAAATTAGTTTGCTATGATTCTCACACCATGCAGAAACTAGAATAAATAGGAGAAAAGGGGGAAAATCAGCTCTTCTCAAGAGACTTTGGGCCACATTATTATTGAGTGGATAACCTGAGACATGCACTGTTTCTGTGTTTCTTTGCATGCCCACTTATTTAATATTTATAAGTCAAATCGATATACATGAGGCTCCATTATATTCACAGAAAAATAGGTACACTCTATTCCTCTGGCTTTGAACATTACTTAAACAGTATTACACTAACCTCATGCACTGCAGGACAGAGATAATAATGCCTTTTTCCTCTGGTTGCCTGTATTCTAATTTCACAAAAGAAACATCCATTACTTATCTTTCTCAGTCTTAGACACTGTACAGTATTTAACTAATAAGAACACTTTGGTGCAGCCATGTTGGCGATTTCAGGTCACTGAATAACCTATGATGTACATGTTATTCTTAAAAACCAAGGCTGTTTTCAGACCAGAGTTCTGGGTTCTAATTTACTTAAGGCAACAAGGCAGAATAGGCCCAATGAATACGTGTCTTTACGTCCAGCATAACCTGAGTTTAAAACTTCTATGCTGTAACAAACACAAGCCTTGTTTGATTAATTGATCTAGTTCCCAGAAACCGTCTTAGCAGGATTTACTGAAGGTTTTCACCTTTTGGTCCAAAATGAAAAGTTTAGCAGGATATCAGTTGATGCATTTCCTTAGCTATTTTTCCAAGAGTCAGACTGGGAAGTTTTATGGCATTGTGGTCTCAGGCTGGCAAGATTTAAACCAACAAGATTCCCATGACACAAGAAAAGCCTCCTTTGTTCTTTGCATAGCAGTTTGCCTTGGATTGAGCAGCATTTTCATTTCTAACCCATCTGGGAGGTGCCAAGAGCCATCACTTCCCCCAGCGGACACTACAGTGATTAGATTCTTATACTACATCTTTGTCCTTTGTCTGCATATCTCCGTGCCCTGTAGGCCTGCTCTGGGACAGAGGCAGAGGAAGGTGCAGGATTTGTGGGCTGAAGCCCTCCCAAGGTTACCACAACCTTTGCTTCCATTTGCTCTACCTCATTGCTCTTGTGTCAAGATTTAGCCTCGCATCTCGGCTGTGGCTTTACTCATATATCTGTTCTGCAGCACCGTTTTCCTCCCCACCTCTGCCTGCCTCTGTTCCTTATCCTTGGGCTCTGACAGTTGCACACACCAAGTTTTCCACTGGTTGTTTTTTTCATGGCTCCAGTGTCGACATTTACTTTAATTTCATTCCCACCATCTTGGAGCCTCAAAGTTCTTTCTATCATTTCCCTTCTTCCTTCCAACATCCCTTTTTGTTCCCTCTAGTCCGTTGATACATTTGTTTATCGGGACTTGACGTCAGCAAGCCTGGCATCCCTTTTGGACTGTTTGCTACCTGTCATCCATACAGCCTTCTCCCAGATTTCTCCACGTATGACTTCCTTCGTGTGTGCCACAACCAAAAGGAATGTAGTCTTCTCGATGGATAAGAACTCTTTGGCCTCTAAACTTTTATCTTCCAAACTTGTTTTGTTACTCTCCCAACTTCTATACTTACTATATTCTCTTAAACTCTTAAGTATACTTTATATCTTCCCACCTATATTTTTAAGGTACTTGAGAGCAGAGGTGATGAGTTTTACCTCTTAGTAGCAATCTGTGAACCTCCTCTATAAGCATCCTGTTTGCTCAGTGAGTGAGTATATTTTTCATGATGGCAGTGACAGAAAAATAAAATAAAATAAAAGAGTGGCTGCTGTAGTTTGAATGTTGACTATTTTCCAGAGGTTTACAGGATAAAGTCTTGGTCCCCAGGGTGGCCCTATTGGGAGCTCATGGGACTTTTCAGAAGTGAGACCTACTAGAAGTTTACAGACCACTGAGAGTGTAGGCGATCGTGTGACCCTGGTCCTTTCCTGTTCTTTTGCTTCCTGAGCAGTTATTCTCCCACTTATTCACTACCACTTCACCCAGGGTACCCACTGTGGCCCCAGAGATGTGGGCAGGAGCCTTCCAAACAGCCAAAATATACCTTTTCCCTTTATGGGTTGATTATATCAGTATAGACTTTATTACAATGGGGGGGGCTGATTCATAGAGTAGATAATGTAAGGAAGAGAGTTAGCATTTATTAAGGTAATATAAACATATGCTGAGCTCCTACTTCCTGGATCACAGGCAGGATATGGGTTATAAAAAGAAAGAAAAAGGGTGAGGAAAACATGGAGGAGAGTATTCTGAGCAGCCAGAGAAGCCCCGCACCTACATGCGGGCTTTCCTTCTTATTCCTCATTTATTTATCTGCTGTCTAGGATTAACCGACTTTCCATGTGCTGTATCTCTGGGCTACATGTGGGTGTTTAGAGGCTCCCATGGGCAGGTATCTAGGGTCTGTAATGCAAGCTGGACACCTGCAATCCTAGTCACTGAAAGTTTAGTTATAAAGTATCTACGGAGGAGAGCTTATCAGTAATTGGCCCATGCACTGCACTCAGATGACGTTGACAATGGTGTTCATATCCTAAAAGTGTACTGCAAGACAAAGGTCTCTCTCCGAGTTGCACCTGATAGCCATGTCTTGGTGTATGTCAGGAATAGGGACTTCAAAGTCCACAATGATTTTATGACCTGGGCTGTTGATTTCTCTCCCCTGCCCGCAGCCCTGCACTCATTGTCGTTTCTACAATATCTGATTTAACATCATAACATGAAACCACTCTTGGCTGAGAATCTAGTCTTCATTTGCCTCTAGCCATTGCGAATTTAAGTCACTTTTCTTTAAGCCAGTGGCGGAGACCCAATGGTGGGCATGTTGTTTTCCTTTTCAGGTAAAAGATGTGCATGATTTTTTCTTTTATTTTCTAAACTAGAACCTCAGGATTCAGGATCAATTACGATGCTGGAGCTTTGCAGTAAGTGAGTGAGTGTGGGCTGCCCTTTGGGCTCCCATCTCCGAGAGCCTCGCCCTCCCATTTCCAGCCATCCTGAGTTTCACAGTTGATCATCTTCCTTAGGTGAATCTTCTGAGCTGGGATTATTTTTTTTTCCTACCTTCTTTCCATTTAATGGCATTTCTCTTTTTTATTCTGTGTCTGAAAAGTTGTGATAACAAAAATAACCATGGCCACAAGCTTGAAGTTAATTATTTTAAATGAGGAAAGAAGATCAAACACCTGAGAAGAAAATGGCTCAGAAATTGGAAAGAGAGCATTCTGTGCAGCTACAATTGGTTGATATTTGGCTCTTTAATTTTTCTCCTGAGAAACATTAAGAGCCATTGAGCTCAGAGGACGTGAACATCCTGTTCAGGAAATAGCTGGTGTGTGCAGGAGGAGAGGGGGCACCCGGCAGTCATTCTTTGAATCCTTCAGTGAGCTTCTCTTGAATATGTTAGGGAAGCGAGTGAAGGGCTGGAAACCAGAGCTCGGCTTGGATAGCTTCCAACCCGCTCTACAGAGCTCAAGAAAAGCTCAGCTAAGCCACATGCGTCTTATGCTTTCCTGAGGAAAGACTCTGCCTGTTGGTCTCAGGGTTAAGGTGCCTCAGCAAGCTTTTATGGAGACACTGAAACATTCTCTTCATATTTCCCTCTGTCCCTGAAAGGAGCCCAGGGAGAGAATCACACTTAAGTGTCTGTGAGGCCGATGAGCTGTGAGAGGCTTTGGTGCACAGATGATAGTGTGGTGTGTGTGCTTTTAGCTGACCAACTTCCTCGCTTCATGTGTGAGTGTGTGAGTGTGTGTATGAGTGTGTGTGTGAGTGTGTGTGTGTGTGAGTATGCGCATATATAAAATCTTAGTCGAAACTTGAAGAACATAAACACAGAAGAGTGGATGTATGTTTCAGAATTTCTCTTACCAGATATTGCAAGATTAATCCCATTTTCGTCATTAAACAGAAAACAGCTTTATCTCGGGAATGAAAAGAACACCATGTAAACAGCAGGTTGTGGAAGGAGACATGTGCAAGAGACAAATAACAGCGCTCTCAAGACTGTGAAGGGCTGGAGCATTTCTCTTTCCCTGAAAACATTTTTAAAGAGAAAACTAAACAATTTTCTGTTCTTTTGTGAGAATATTTAGAATGTTCACTGGAGCAAGAAGACCACTTATGAGTGGATCTCTGTCTTTCTTTGGTCTGTCATATCTCATTGTGTTTATTTCAAAACATGACTATTGTTAGAGAAGAAAATCTGTAGTTACTGCAATTTGCATTTTGTATAATTTTCCTTATTTGGGGGATTTATTTGTTTCTTTTGAGAAATATGTATCTTTAGCTTTGTAATTTAGCATTCTGCATAGGGGTCTTAGTACTGTCTTAGTCTCTCTGCTATCTTGAAGATATTTTACCTTGTTAACTATGTGAGTCAGCTTTTTGCTACTATGGCAAAATACCTGAGAAAATTAACTTAAGGGAAGAAAGATTTATATCGACTCATCATTTTAGAGGTTCGGTCCATGGTCACTTGGCCATGTTTCTGAACCTGTTTTGGGGAGCAGAGCATCATGGCAGGGAGCACATGAGGGGCAAAACTGGTCACCCTATGGCAGCCAAAAATCAGAAAGAGGGGGTGTGGTTGGGACAAGGGCAGCTCCCCAGTGCCCTGCTTCCTCCAAATAGGCCCCACCTCTACAGTGTCCACCAGCTTTCAACACCCCAGGAAGTGCTGAGTTCCTCAGTGGAATTATCCACTAATGGAGTTAGAGCCCTTAAGGTCTGTTATCTCCTGAAGGTCCCACCTCTGAAGACTGCTTCATTGGGCACAAAACATTCAGTATATGAGCTTTTAGGGGACATTTCAGACCCAGACTATAACATGCATAAAAATGAAATTTTTTACCCATAATGAATATTTTCTTATATTATCATGTTCCTTAAACTTAATCATAACATATACTAAACAGAGGCAAAGGAATATTTCTAAAAGCAAAGAATCACTTGCTCTTAGAGTTGGAATATCACTATGTTATTTTTTTCCAGGTTTCTACCCCTATTCTAATAGGACTAGGATTCAGACTCTTTCTCCCCCTCCCTCTATCTCCCCCCCCCCCCTCACTCTTTCTCTCTCTCTCTCTCTCTCTCTCTCTCTCTCTCTGTCTCTCTCTCTCCTTCCCTCTCTCTGCTTCTCTCTCTGTCTCCCACTCACACACACCCCTTTGGTTTACCTTATTACAATTCATGATAAAGAATCAACTAGCTAAAGTATGTGATGATAGATTTCGACATGAGTAAGGACATTTTCCTGCTCCTAGTAAAGTATAATGAGGTTTCCTTTTTTAAAAAAAAAATCCTTTAAGAAAAACCAACAGCTACATTTAATTTGAATTGTCCTCTAACACCTTTCAAGGGGGAAAAGTGAGCAGCTCAGTTAATTTCTGTTTTCAGACTAGAGCACACAGCGCCTCCTGGCCCTCCTGGTCCTCCTGGCCCTCCTGGCCCTCCTGGCCCTCCTGGCCCTCCTGGCCCTCCTGGCCTGAGGCGGTGTCTGGGGCGGTGTGGTGTCTGCTGTTTAAACAATAGGTAGGCGCTATTTGCTTGGACTGAATGACTGGAAAGCAGTTCTGTGCAGTCTGATGGGGCAGTGCCACCTACTGCACAAAAGCTTTACCTTATGCTTCGGAATCCAGGAGAAGTTGATTTCTACAGAATCAAGTACAAAAAAAGTTGTTTGCAATCTACTATTTTTTGGACATCTACATCTGTGTGTCGGTGTACTGGAAGTTTTCTAGTGTTTTCCTTTCTGTGTATATTAATCTTCCATTTCATATTAACAACAACAATTAGAAGCAGAGAGAGAAACATGAATATGTGAAAAAATGTGATATTCCTTTTTGGTGTCTACTGATGTTTATTTATATGAAAATAAATGATGTATCTCAATTTTCCATTTTATGTGTGCCAGTGAAATAGTTATTAACCAATGCTTATTTATATTAAAACGTTGGTCATATGTCATCGTAGACTGCAGATAATGATTTTGTTTTTTAAATGATTACAGATTTAATAGGGCTTCACATTATTACTATTACCCATTTTTTTATTTCTATAATAACACTTAAGTCTGTCATGTTTTAAAAATAAATAACCCATAATGTTTCCAATGTATGTTACATTATAGCATCACACAAGCATTTGCATAGTGTGTTAATAAAAGTGTGTCTTTTTATTAAGTTCAGAGCATTTATTATGTTTAGCATCGTTTTGGTTTATTTTGTGTAGTCTTCGCACCTCAGTATATCATAACTTAGTGACAACAGACACGGCAGAGCAGTGACTATGATTTTTTTCATTCTTCCCTGTAACTCTTTCAAGGTCTTAACTGGTTATTGATGACTCAGATCACTCACATTGGACAAGAATTTAATCAAATTTGATGGTTAAGTTCAAGGCTGATCTTATGGGGAAATTTGATTTGGTTCTCATCCAATTTGGTTTGGGACTAGAATCATGGAAATAATTAAGTTCACGAGCAGAGGTACCGCTGTAATTGAAGCATTTTAGGAATCTAGGCATATACGTAATACAGGTCTTGTCAATTTTGATCTTGTCTGAAGGAAAGCTGTTTGAATACAGAATACTTCAAAAAACTGACTTCCTTATACTTGTCATTATGTTTAAAATTTTTTGCTATTTATAATAATTTTACTCATTCATTTAAAAGTTCCTGGTTTTGTTCTTCATTAGGCACTGTACTAGGTTCTGGAAATTCAGTAATTAGAGAATAAAGGAAATTTCTTTCCCTCACCAAGTTGCCTTCCTTGCAGAGGAAAATAGTATGTGACTAGTCCTAGTAGTAAGGATAAGAAGCAATTGGTGCAAAAGAAAGTGAACTCAATCCAAACTTCTGAAAACAGAGTGGAGAATAGGGGTTATCAATGAAGGTTTCTGGAGGAGAGAGATTCTGAATTAAATTTCCAGAGGAGATAAAACGTCTGTCAAAAGAGAAATACTGTTTTAGAAGATGAAATAGGATTTGCCGAAATACTGTTATGGTTTAGATATAAAATGTGCCCCAAAGCCTTATCCATTTGTAAAGTAATTGGATCATGGGGTCCTCTGGATAACAGTGGGTCAGAGCTCTGGTAAGTTCAGAGCTACCTAGCTGTTGGAAGGTCGGTAGAGGGGCATCCCTGGGTCATGACCTAGAAGATGTCTCCCCGCCTCCATCCCCCCTCCTCTGTTTCATGACCGCCATGATGTAAACATCTTTTCCTCAGCCTTGTCCTAAGCTTTCCTGATACAGGAAAGAATGATGGAGCCAAATGACCATCAACTAAAAATGTGAGACCAAACAAACCTTACTTCAAGTTCAAGTGTTGGGTGCTATGTCTGAGAGAAGAACAAGAAACTAAGACAGGTACTGAAATGAAAGAGCAGAGGAGGTTTAGGGAAACTCGTTTTTCAATACACTTGATACTCAAGACTGTAATGTTCTGAGAGAGAATTGGAGAAGAAGGCAGAGGTCAGGTAACAGCTGACTTTCTGTGAGTTTACAACTCACTGTGAATGCTTTGGATTTTTGTCATTGTTATTGCCGCTGTTATTTGTGTGTTTGGTGTTGGTTTCCTTTTTTTTTTCTTTTTGCATTTTTATATTTTAAGTAAGGAGTCAAAACTGAGTAAATGAAATGAGATTCAAACTGATTAGAAATCTCCTAGCAACATCATACAGAAGGAACTTGAGCAGAGATATAACTGGAGGGAGTGAGGTCTGTTAGGAAAGGCAAAAAAGTGATCTGAGAAAGCAATAGGTGATGATGGGCCAGGGCGAGGAGCTGATGAATGTTGGATGGATATTACAACAGTGGACCTAATGTAATGGCCATGGTACTGTGGAATCTATGAGAGAAGTATAGTAAAATTTCTATTTCTAGCATAGGAAAAGTTTGGTGTCACCATCCACTAACACAAGGCAGTGTCCAGAAAATAGAAAAAGAGAACTATTATAGCTAGGAAAGGAGAAATAGAAAAGGAGATTTATTGTAACTGTATTATACACATCCAAGCACAGATGCAGTGATTGGCTGACCATAGACTTGGAAGTTCAGGAGAGTCACTGGAATTAGAGCTCTTCAAATCTAATCATTATGATGCTGTTTACATTGGGATTCGTTAGAGCAACAGAATCAGTAGAAAATATTTGTGTAACTATGCAAGGGGATTTAATCAGGTGAGGTTACAGGACCGGAAGCAGGAGAGTCCACAGTGGGCATCTGGACACTAGAGAGCCAGAGGGTCCAGTAGCTGCTCAGCCCAAGGACACAGAAGCTGCAGGCAGCAAGGACTCAGCTGCACTAGTCCAAGGTCACAGACCTGGATGATCACTAGAGAGTCACTACAGTGAATCTTCATTGGAAGGCAGAAAATACTAGAGACTTGGAGATTGGTGATGGCAGCAAAGAATGCATCCACTGAAGAAGACCAGAGCTCTTTGAAGTAGACACATACCCTTCTCTTTTGTGTTTCATCCTGGCTCCAGGCTCTTGGTTGGTGACACCCACATCAGGGTGTGTTTTCTCACCGCAACTTGCTGGCCCACATACCATTTTTTCACAGTCCTACTCAGAGCTATACTAGGCATTTGTTAATCATTCAAGGCCCCCTGTCTTGATCACATGATTCCTTAATAGTACATATGGATTTTACATAAGGAATAGTACACCGTAAACAATAGTAAATTGGTTCTAGACCAATCCAAGACCTTCACTGATCTGTCGCACTGTTCCTGCCCCCTCTTCCAGAAGACTGGTATGAGCAGCTGCATCCTCTCATCCTCGCCCTGAAGGACTGCATGGGAGAAGTGGTGAGCCGAGCCAAGCAGTCCCTGACGTTCGTGTTGCTACAGGAGCTGGCCTACAGCCTGCCGCAGTGTCTGATGCTGACTCTAAGAAGGGACATTGTCTTCAGCCAAGCAGTAGGTCCTGGTTCTTGTTTGTACAGGACAGTACGGGATCCTGTAGACTTTTTATCTGATAAGGATAGCATCCTTCTTTTGGCAATTTTCTTTTTGAGGAGATGCTTTTCTTAAGGCTCCCAATATTTGGCTCCCAATATTTCTTATTCATAATGACTATTGCCAAACAACTCATGGGTATCATTTTTTTCCTTTCTGAAAAGAGAGGACAAAGTCTCTGAAATACACATACTGTTGAACAGGGCACAGAGTCTTGAAGGAAAGGATAGCCCTGAGGTATGACTGCAGTGTCAGAAGGGGCTGCTGCCTTGCGCTGCAGGCAGCAAGGTAGGACTTGGCAAGGGGGAATCTGTTTTCAACCTCTTGTCTCTTCAGTTCCCCCATGAACCCCAGTGTTTGCGATGCTCTCTTATTTTGTATCCAGAACAATTTTCCAGAGCAGCCACGCTTGAGTAGGAGGTCTGCCAGAATCATCTCTTTGCTGACCTCTGTCACTGTTGGTGATGCCACGCCAGCATCTCACAAGTGCTGTGTTAATGCCTGTCTAGTCCTCATGTGTCTCTGCCTCCCTGGTTTGGTTTACAGGCAGAGCACATGGACAGAAGGAGACAAAATGACTCCCCCTTGTCGATATTCCATGCAACGGGACCATTTCAACCAAAATACCCTATTTTCTGTTGCACTATGTCCTGGGAGCGAAGTATTTCCAGGGGTATCTGGAGTTAAGTGGGTGCCACACATTTTGCTATGCCTTATACATATGTTTCATCTTCTCCATTCAGCGATTCTGTGGAATTCATGCTGTCTGCTGTCTTCTACATGTGCAAACAATAAGAGTAACAGTATTTGGAAATGCTAAATTGCTTATTTTTTTTTGTTAGAAATAGTAGACATATGATTTGAAACCCATTACCCTAACTGGAAGTCCATAGTTTATCCTTTCTCAGCAATGCTTACCCCCAACCTTTTATTTACTGCTTTGCTGAGTCAACAACTATGACTTATTCTGATTATATTTGTATAAATAGGAGTAGTTTTGAGAATTTTTGATTGAATCTGTAATGTCTCAAGTCTTAAAATGTTTCAAAAATGAACTAATGAGCTTCCTGACCCCAGTAAATTTCTTAAATGATTTTTGTTGGTTTTTAGCTTGCTGGATTGGTCTGTGGCTTCATCATCAAGTTGCACAGCAGTTTGCGTGACCCTGACTTCCTGCAGCAGCTGCACACGGTGGGCTTGATAGTGCAATACGAGGGACTGCTGAGCACGTACAGTGAGTACTGCTTTGGGGCGGGTTAAAACCCCGATCCTATTCATAAGGGTATTTAAACACCACCTTCTCAGGTAAGCTTAACAATAAGTAAGCCTTGGGTGACAAGTACTGCAAAACTAAAGTAACTTTTAGTTTTTGCATTCATTCACCCTCTAACATCTTTGCCTTATGTTTTGCAAATAGAACTTTGGATTATTTCAATGTGGACTCCTGAGTAATGGCCTCTTTCACAACAACAACAAAAAAGGCTCTTTCCTAACGTAGTTTCAATGACTGGAGTTTGAAGTCTACACTCTAAGATCTAGAACTGCAGCGTTCAACACACTACCCCCAAGTGTACAGGGAGCATTTAATGTGTCTCATCCAAATCAGTATGTTCTGACCTCAGAAACTAGGAAAAGTCATTTTATATCATTTATCCACAGCTGAAATGGCATGTTTGGATATATTAGGTTAAGTGAAATGTATTGTTAAAATTAATTTTACTTTCAAAAAATTTTATGATTTTAAAAGAATGACTACCAGAAAATGTAAAATTATTTATTTAGCTCATGTTCTGTTTCTGTTGGGTAAAGCTAATCTAGAATCTTAATTATTTCCTCCTCAGGCTTTAGTTGTCAGGGGGTCAGTGAATCAGTTCAGCCATCTCTTTGTTTCTAGCAATGAAATATCAATCCTGTCAATAAAAATACATTTGCATGATTTTTTTTTTTTTTTGGGTACTGGGGATCAAACTCATGACCTTGTGCTTGCCAGGCAGACGCTTAAGCCACTGAGCTAAATCCCCAGCCCCTTGCATGATGTTTTGTTTCCTAAAAGGGTTAAAAATCTCTCTCCAGCTGCCTAGCAAAAGTGTACATTCTTATTTTCTAAAGGATAGGTTGACTTACAGAGTCCATTAAAAAGGATCCTATTTTTTGCTAATGAAAACTTTCAGCCCATGAAGAAAAGCATGTAGAATGGATTTGCTGTGTGCAGAAACTTGTTCACTAAAATACTAGAACAAATTGCAGCAGAGAAGTAGAGTAGCTGGTGACATTTTCTTTAAATAGTATGTTTGTACTGAGGCACCTTTTCCTTTGTTTAGGTGATGAAATCGGAATGCTAGAGGACATGGCTGTTGGCATTTCTGATTTGAAGAAAGTAGCATTTAAAATAATTGAAGCCAAATCCAATGATGTATTGCCAGTTATAACAGGAAGACGGTGAGTGCTACCCATTTTGAAAAATCTAGTGTGTCATACAAGTTATATTAACTCGTGACAAAAAAAAGTGGAACCTAGAAGAATTCAAGTTTCTTCGGGAATTTTCTTTTGCTCTCTTTTGTGGTGAAGGTTTTTAAAAACTTGCAACAATCTCATAAGTGTTTGTACATCATAGTAAGGTGAGTATGATAATGTTCCTCTGTGAAAGATGAGAAATTTAAAATAATACCATGCATGAGAGTGACATTTTTCTCTTTTTCCTACCTATTCAAAAGCTCTCAATGTTTTCACTTTTGCGGGAATTGTTCAGTTAATAGCTTCATAATTCTTGAGATGGCTTCAAATTAAATTCAGTTAAAAGCAGCAACATTTTAGGAAAGATATATTCCCATGTCAAGGGCATGTCCCACCATTTTTCTTAATTATTTTTGACAATTCACTCTCAAACTGTGAGATTTCTGAGAAGGGTTTTAAATAAATAGCTTAGAAGGTCAGGATATAATGGGCAAAATATCAAAAATAATTAAGAGAAATGGTGGCATGTAATGTATATAGCTGATAGAAGAATTATATCTTATAGTAAGTTATTTTAATTAGAAGTTCTCCAAATTTCAGTCATTGTAATGTGAGTACTGAATGAAGTTGCTTAAAATTTGAAACATTCTCAGGTGACAGTATACAAAAGGGAAGGTACCAGTCAGACAGATAAGAGACACAGTCTACAGAAATTTAAGGTTAATTTTTGTTTTCCTACCTATGGTAAACATAAAATCATTATTTTAATTTTTTGTGAAAGATGCTGTGGTAGTCAGGGGTTGTGAGGAGAATAATTAGAATCAGGACACAGAATTTATAATATTATTTTATGATGGTCACCCAGAGTTAAACACAAGCAAATGCAGGAAATCTGTCCACAACACTAAAGACAGAATATTCTGCCAACGGCCTGAATCCCACAGCAATGTCCTACATGAGTCCAGATGAAAACCTAGAGCCCATGACAGTGCCTCCCATGAGTCCACCTGGAGGTCTAGAGCCCATAAGGACTCACTGCAGTCGATTTTACGGATCCGTGCTGGGAAGCCCCAAAGGTCAGCGGTGGAAGCTAGGAAGTCTATGCCAGAGGGGTGAAGGAGCTGTGCTCGTAGGTTGAGGGTTCTACATTGGAGCCAAGAAGTCACACTCAAAATAAGAACTAGGGCCACCCTGAAAAGTACCGCAGTCGTCTTCAGCCACATGGAGATCCAGAGCTCCTCGGATGATAAGAACAGTCGAACACATGCCAGGAAGCCAGCGTGATGAGTTTCTCCTGGAGATTAAAAGGCACACGTCTTCCCCTCCAGAGCCAGGAAGCAATGTAAGGACCAGACCTCCCCCAAGGTGAACCACAGCCACTCTCACTAACAAGGTCACTAACAAGGCTCCAATGACAGTGGTCAGACTCACACTGGGGAAGCTAGTCATGACGAGCTCCTCCAGGAGAACAATGGCTCAAAACAGCAACATTTAGAGAAACCCGCAATGCCTCACTCTTCTTCTCCAAGTCTCTATTTCATGTTGATTTAATTCAGCTGGCATTAAGTTGACCACCAGTTTTTAATCCATAACAGATGCCTAAAGCTGTAAAAAGTTGAGGTGATTGTTTCTTACACACACACACACACACACATGAATTCACACACACACACACACAACCTCATGAAACATAGTGTTTCATCTGGAAATTGATATCTCACTTGCGATTTGTGACAGCCAAAAGGAATGAAATTGCTCATATACATAACTATAGTAGTAAAACTCTGTGTATTCCTGGGAAGTTTATTATCAAAATTGAAAAACTGTCACTGTATTAAAGGAAAGCTTACCAGATCATCTGATACAGACAATGTACAAAAGAATATTTTAGATCTAAACTGTGACAACATCATTAGAGACTAGAATTAAAACCATAATTAGATACCAACTTACAATAGATTGAAAAGTCAAATAACAAAATATTGATAAAAGTATGGAAAATCGGAATCTTTTCCATATGTTGCTGGTGGAATGTAAAATGGAACAGCCATTTTGGAAATAAGCAGTTTCTTTTAATAAAGTTACCATATTACTCTTAGGTTTACTACCAAGAGAGAATGAAGCATTTTTTCACATAAAATGTTGACAGCAGCATTTTTCAGGATAGCTCACACCATGAAATAATCCAAGTAACCAACAACTTGTATCAAATGAGTAGATAAAATGTGATATCATATGTCCTTTCAATAGGATCCAGCTCAAAGAAAGAAAGAAAAAATACTACATGAATAACTTCAAAAGTTAGGCAGAAGTCCAGCTAGAAAAGACGTTATGTTACGTGGATCCGTTCAATGAGATGTACAGAAAAATAGAGGAGATTCCCTTCCCGTGGGAATGGCATTGACAAGCATGAGAGATCTTTTTAAGGTGATAAGAATGTTGTAAAACCGGGTTGTAATGATGGATGCACAACTCTGTAAATTTGCTAAAACTCTGAACTATATATTTAAATAGTCAGTTATGTCAGTTATGTCTTAAGCTGATAAAATTTATAGCAAAAATTTTCAAATGTACTTCACTGTCCAAGCAACTTTTAAATGTAATCATTGATGCTTCAATATTCTTGAAAGGCTTGAAAGAACCTTCAGCCTTCTGTGAGGCCACAGTGAACACCACTGAAAGCAATTAAACAAGAAAAATAATGTGTCCATCAATCTTAGGGCAAGGCTGACATCCCTGTGGCTGGATTCATGGTCGTTGCCAAGTCTCTGGTTCATAGCTAGGAACAAAGCGTGTCTAAGAATCAATGATCCTTACTGCTTATCAATATTTAAGTAGGAAACATTTAAAAGATTTTCTTAGCGACTCACTATGTATTCCCAATTTTACAACCCACAACTCTTGAAGTTCTAGAAACACATGGATTTTCCAGACATCTAAACTAAACTCTTTACATTTCTGTGCTCAGATCACATAACATATAAAGTTTCAGAACACAGAAGCCACTACTTTGGCTGACATATGTTATGAATCCTAAATTTTCAACATTAAACATGGAGGATAATTTTGAGTGGAAATGTTCAATAAAAATATTTCTCAGTTGTGTATATGTTGCAGAATGAGCAAGATTCCAAAAAAGTTCTTTCTTAAATAATTAAGCCATTTCATTTCCATCAAGCCATCACAAACAGGGGGTTCAGCAATAATAATAGCAATGGGGCTATGCCAAGAAATGCTATAAATAATTTGATTTATTAGGCTTCAATGTATTAAAAAATCTATTATTAGACTGTCTATTCTTAAGACTGATGGGATTTTTAAAATATCAAGGGAACAAACATTGAAGCTATGTATGTACACAGCCTTAAGTGTCTAAAAGCATGAACCTGATATGTCTCTTTTTCTCGTGGATCTAAAGAGTGATATAAAGAAATCAAACATGCAAACAAATCTTATAATTCTTTGTGCCACCTAATTTTATAATGAAATAACAGACTGTTTCTTGAGTGAATGAATAGAAAATAAGTACATAGAGCAGCCAAGGACTCTCAGTGCAACATTCTAAGAATTTATTGCTTCTTTCCAATGAATCTAAAAGAATAGAAAACAAACGTGATCCGTAAACCTGCTCCCCTCTGCTCCTTCCCTTCACCAGTGAGCACTACGTGGTGGAGGTCAAACTTCCAGCCAGAATGTTCGAGTCGCTCCCTTTGCCCATCAGAGAAGGACAGTTGCTGCGTGTCTATCCAGTACTTTTTAATGTGGGAATCAATGAACAGCAAACCCTTGCTGAGAGGTAAGCTTTGGATATGAGGATATTATTCAGGTGTTTTTTCTTTTTTTCATGACACTGAGGAAAACATTGATGTCATTACCAAAGTATGCACGTGTATTATCTTTATTTTCATTTCCAAACACCTATATTTGTATCAAAGTTTAGTAATTGCATGTGATTTAGTAATTTTCATGTGCTTTAAATACGTGAAAAGTTAAAATTTAATTTTGTGAACCTAAAACAGTCTGTTTTTCTGTTTTGTTTCTTTTATTATACTAGCTACTCGGGGGTAATGTTGACATGCTTTTTTAAAGGACTTTCTCAAGCTACAAATAATTGTTGATCCAATTCCTAGGGTCATTGTTAAAAACCACTGATATGATCACAGAATTTAATTTTTGCATCTTATGTAGTTCATATGGGGAGACTATTATTTACATAAGTAAAGAGCAGTTCAAATTTCTAGAACTCAGCTGTAAATAGTTATAGAGAAAGAAATTTATCATCTAGCTGGAGAAGTTCACTCACAGGCAAATTTTGGAGAGGTTAATAGTGTTTACTAATTAAAATGCTTTCTTGTATATAATTTATTCTCCAGTGTCTCCTTTCTGTTAGGAAGTTTTAAAGTGCCATAACTTATTAAATACATATTACCTATTTACTAGTGTCTTTTACTAAAATAAAACTCTAGTTATAATCCTATTGAACGTCAAAGATTCTCAAATGTCTGTTCTTATGTATTATTTTCAAAATTTTTATTCTTCTATTCATCTTCCCCAAAATATATTTTCTGGACAACACAAGTTATCATCCCTCTCATCTTTCAGTAAACAAGTCAGTGAGGAAGTTGTGTTCTGTGGCTAGAATTCCAAACCATGTTGAACTTTTTAGTCTTTTCTATTGTAGTATACACAAAGCACAATATAATTTTATTCACTGCATTGTACAGGAAGCTTTCTTGATAAGTAAGTACTTCTGAAATCAGTTACAAAGATGAGGTTATATTCTAGTTCTGTCTATCTTTATATCTATGTGTCTCTTATACACACAGCAAATGTAGTGTTCATAGTGATTGCTTTTCCTGAATACAAATTATTCAACTTGGGTAAAAGAGTATGACCATGCTAAAATTGTGTCCTCTTTGGTAGACTGTTTAGGGATTGAATGAATAAGTTAAAGCATGTGAGTGTCATCTTGAGAGAGATACAGCACTCATCCATGGCTTATCAGGGACAATGAAGCATTTTCAAGGACTGTTTAGCGTTCAGTTTGGACTAATTTGCATCTTTCATGTCACTGTGACTGCTTCTGTTGTCAGTCACTTTATTGAAAATATCTTTCCTTTCCTTCCCATCTCGCTTGCATAAAAAATGCATTCTTTTCATACCTGGAAGCTATATAACACACAGACTTGAAAAGGGGCAAAATGCAAGCTAGAGGAAAGTGCTGAGTGTGAACAGCGTTCTGACCACTAAATACTGATCTGAGCGGTCATTCCTCTCTGTTCTCTGACCCTCTGTTTTCCGGTTCAGAATTTTGGGCTTCACCAGGAAACATCCAAGGGTGAGGCATACTGCTGTATCTACCTGTAATATTTACTGTGCGTTTACCTGAAAGCAAAAACATATTTCATGAGACTCTTGTTAAACAGTGAAATGCTACTTTTATCGGTCAGTTTGGGTTGCTGTTTCAAAAGACTAACTAGGTGACTCAGAAACAATACCAGAAAGTATATTCTAACAGTGGATGAGGCTGGAAAGTCACAGAGCACAGTGATGTCTGATTTAGCTTCTGGTGAGGGCTCTTTCCTGGCTCGCAGGCAGCCAACCACATCCTTGGTGTGTGTTCACATGACCGCTGTGCACACGTGGGGGTTGGAGTGGCTTTGCAGAGTCACTTCTTACAAGGCTATTAATCCTATGGGATCAGAGCCTATTCTCACAACCTGATTTAACCTTGGTGCTTCCTCAGAGCCCCAGCACTCAATGCTATCACCCTGGGAATTAGGGGTTCAGCACATAAATTTTGTGGGGACACAGACATTTAATGCTTGATGCTGTATTACTTAAACAAAAGTGACAATTTAAAAATGCCAATTGAGTATAGTGTCTCACAAAGAGTACACTTTAAGGTTAGCAAAACTCTAGAGATTTTCCTGGGATGATCTTGCTGCATTCCGTAATCAACTCAGTACAGATATTGAGCACAGGCTAGACTAGGCATTGTTCTTCCAAACTATAAGACAAGAGGAGAAAAGTGCCAAGAGGCATGGAATCTGATCCCTGTTCTGAAGGAACTACCATGCAATAAGGAAGACAAATATTGTGTTCCATTTGACTCCTGTGGTAATCAGGCAGAAAGGGTGCAAGACAGAAAACAACTCAGATGAGACATGAGTTCATGGTCTCTGAGAGGTGAGCCTTTTGTCGGCTTGGAAAGAGGGATAGGAAATAATCTGGCCAAGAAGGAAGGTAAGACATTCTAGTCAGAGGAGTAACACACATGAGAATTTTCAAAGGAATTAAAATACAGCTGGTAAAAGAGAAAGGTATAACTATGTTCCCATAAGTGTCTTTGGAGGCTTTTGCAGAAAATTAAATGTTAAACTAAGGGAACAAGATTGTCTGTATGGAGAATGGAAAATCAAACTGACATGATCAAATGTGGTTAGGTTAACTTTACCAAGATTTCAGTTATACACAGTAACATGGCTAGTGCACTGTTGTTATTAAATAAATGTTTGTTGAGTGAATGAACAATTTGAGCATGCTTCACAGGATAGGCTGAAAGGAACAGAAATTAGACCCATAGCATTAGAGTATTTGTGTAGCTTTAGGAACATAATTAAATATGTTACAGATAGTAGTAGTGGTAAAGAAAAAGACCAAAATGAGAGCAGGGATGTTAAAAGACCAATGAATTGTGAATAAAAATCTGAAGTGGTACCTCATCTTTGAACCTATGTATTGACAAAATTGGGGACAATTTTAAATATTTAAATATTATCCATACAAAGAAGTGGTTTCAGTTTTTAGTTTCCTTCCAGTTGAAGTTTGGGGGACAAATCACACTGAAATTTAAACTAACATCTGCCAATACAGACTTGGATGGAAACCAGTACCAGAAGCCACTTACAAGCATCCTTTTGCAGAAAGACAACCGGACTCTTTGAGTTTTACATAGAGAATTCTCAAAGAGAAGACAACTCTCAGTGGTAGGTAGGAAGAAACTTTTTCCTTAAAGAAGAGACAGAGGGCACTGGTATAGAAACAGAGGCCTTCGTGGGCAGAAGAAAAAGTGTGCAAAAACGAACCACTCAGGGAGTTGTGGAGCTGTACTTGTCCCTGAGGCCGCCAACAATGCGCATGAGTGTGCATTGCCCAATCCGGGTCTCCCGGTGCCCTCCCCAAGCTGCTGTGGCTTCAAAGGAAGATTTAAGAGGAAAAAGTGATAAAGAGGGCTTTCCATACATTGGGAGATGGAGCTCTGCAGAGGAGGTACTGAGTAGGGTAGGAAACCAGATTTTAACTATGTATTAATTATGCATATACAAGAGATGAGGCTTTGCATGCAGTGTGTCATCTGCATTCACATTTGATGATGATAGATTATTTTGGAATTATTAGAAAAGATTGGTAGTATCTGGGCCAGTGGAGATGGGAATTTGGTTAAAATCACCGTGGTGCAATGTTGCTTGAAAACTAAGAGACTCTTCCTTAGGAAATGATTGCCATCCATTTAAAAAGACAAAGCGGAACAAAAGTATTACTTTTTGGAGCTATTTTACAAACTTATAACTGCATCCTTTTTTGTTTTTGTTAGGTTTGGTGATGTTTCTTTGCAAGAAACTATTAATCAGGAAAATTTTGAACTCCTTAAAGAATATTACACGGTATTTATGGAAAAGATGCCTCCTGATTGTAAGTATATGAGTTCAAGAACATAATAACAACAGTGCCTTGATTATAAGTCTTTAGGAGAGGTTAGGCCTTGAAGTCAGTGGCTGAAGAAGAAAAGGGTGTGTTGTGAAAATGATTTTGAGCTTTTATGATTGGCATGCTAGTGGGCCGGGGACTGCCTCATTACCTTGATTGTGCTCTAGAATGTGTCCCACTGTTCACCCTGGACCTTGGAAAATGCCAAAAATTAAAGATATGGAGCTTCTCATTAGAAATATCAAATGAGATCAGTGGAAATTTTGTGTAATTCTTCACCATATGAAACATTTTAAGTTTTGCTTGTTACAATTTGTGAAATACATTAGACATATACATATGAGAGGGAAAAATCAAATAGAATACCAATTATACAATGTAACATTAAGCAATGTAAATGAAAATACCAATTTATTATATGTATCTATTGCAATATTTTATGTGAAAATTTGAAGGCTTCCAAGCCTCTAAGCATGTTTCACATTTTTGAAATATTTTTACTGTTTTTGTGTGACTCTATCCCACATTACTAAGTAGATAACATTTAGGAACTACAAAATCAGAGGATTAGAAATATGTTTGGAATTTATTTACATATATGCTGAGATTTTGAGATATTCATAAGGACCGAAAACTAGGTTTAGGTAAAGTAGAAAATGTAATATTTTTAAACAAAAACTCGAATCAAAGTGTACCTGTTATCTAACCACAAATAATTTGCTAACTGATTTATAGATCTGATATTAGGTTTGAAATTCCTTAGGTGGCAGAGTGTTTAGAATATTTCATAACCCAATGAATGCTGTATCAAAATACAATTTCATATGTGTGCCCACATGGAGATAAATTGAAATTTTAGTTGTAGTATTTATATTATGGTTTTTTATATTATTTTATTTCACATCAAGTATTGTGCTCTGCCAAAATGAAATTTAACAGGTAGAGATTCTGAACTGGAGGTTTGTTAATTATCTTAAAAAGCTGCAAATATATATAAGTAAGAGTATTTTGTATTAGTAATTGTTGAAGTTTATTGCAACATGGATGTTAGTGGGAGTTTTTTTTCCATAAAGTTTATTTATAGTTTGCAGGTAAGTCTCAGAATTTTTATTAAAAACTTAATTTCTGTTTTTATTGGTTCTTGAATACTAAGCATGAGAGCCTGTCAGCATACAAAACCTTAGCTCTCACTGCAGACCTACTAAACTCCCCAGGAATCCGTGTTTCCATAAACTCTCCAGATGACTTCTGATGCAAGCTAGTGTTAGTGAACACTACCATGTGCTCCTGATTCAAAACATGTTACATTAAAACAAGTTATGGGCTAGGTCTGTGAAGGGTTTTGGTCTACACTGAAAAAAATCATCTCACCTAAAATAGAAATGCGCAGAAGTACTTTCTGAAGTATTGCTTGAGATAAGAAATGCAGAATAATTATATATTCTAGTGGCTGAAGCTTCACATTAAAATAAGCGTTCAAAAATTTTAATAACTTGAAATATATTTTATAGTGTCAGTTGAGTAGAGTTGTCCATTGGTGTTTATGAATTGGTCCTAAGACAGATACCAAAATAAACAGTTGCTGGTGTCTCTAGAGAAATTGGGGCAGTATTTGCATATAACTCAGACACATCCTGCTATAGTCTTTAGATGACATCTAGATTACACACGTATAAAATGTAGCACAACCTGAAAGCTATGTGAATAGCTGTTATGCCACAGCTTTGTGGCATATGTGTAGGCAGCAATGACAGCCTACAGAATCGGGATACATGCAGTAATTTCAGAACATATTTTATATGCAGTTGCTTGGATCCATAGACGTGGAACCCAAGGATATGGACAATTACCTATATACCCAAATGTTTTTAGAAATTTATCAGTGTACAGTTGTTCATTGAAAAAGATGGCTTTTTGAATCAAACCGGTTGCAGTTTTATCAATTGGACAGTTATCAGGTTTTTCCTAATTTGTTCTCTATATATTTAAGACAAAACTATCATAGATTTGCTGCATAATGGAGTTCTAGTATGGCTGTAGTTACACTCTGTAACAGAAATACAAACTCACCCTGTACATGATACCAGCATGACTTGGGTTGCATTCCATTGTGCAAAAACCAAACCAAAACAAAACAAAACAAAAAACCTTATAACTATCTTATGGGTATGAATAGAAGCTAGATTATTTTCTAAGTAGGAGCTACCATGAAACCAATACAATCTATTCCTTTTCTTTCATAAGTAGAATCAAAAATATTTTATGTCAGTATTAAAGGATACATTAAAATTACTACATTAATTTATTAATCCACTGTGAATGTGCTGTGTGTTAATCTACAAACTTTATTTTCAAACAATATACACAAATGACCTACTTATTTATTATATGGTTTTCCGATTAAATAATCCCCAAGGATTTTTTTTAATGTGAAGATGTATCTCCTACCTTTACTCTATCAAGACTTTACCCTATGTATTGACTTCTATCAAATATCAAATAGTTTTTATATTTTTACTCTTTGAATGTAACTATGGAATAAAACAAATATGTTTGCAAAATATTCTCTAATTTTATTATGTGTATGGTAGTTTTCATAAGTAGTCTTAATTCAGTGGTGTACAAATATAGAATAGCTTTATTTTAGCAATTACTATCAGCTTTACTGAACATTCGGCTTTTAGGAGTTATGTAGGAGGAGTGTAGAATTAAAAATTACCCATCAACAGTACCAAAAACCCTTTAAATATGTTTAGCATACACTGATGATTTATAGACTAATCTATTTAAGGATCTCAATGTTGATGGAATAAATATTATTAGAATGCAGATATTACTATTCCCCTCCTCTCAGCTTGAAAGACCATGACTGTGGAAGTCTTGGTAGGGCAGGGTAACTTTTATATCTCTCCTAGAGGATTTGTAGTATCTTGAATTGGAAGATACCTATTACAGAGAAATAACAAAATATAGAACTTCCAAGAGTGGGCAGTCCATTTCCTGGAACACTTTTGCAAACTTTCATCAACATCAGGAAATATGTAGGTGAGATTGAGATTAGAAAGTCCTGTTCCTGACGACGCCATCAGTGGATTGCAGATTTCTTTCTACAGATTCCTTTCACACAGTGAAACAGCTCTCAGACGGTTCTCCCTGCACTTACTCTAAGGCACAGCAAAGCTCTGAGAGCTGCGTATTTCCCACTGGGGCTGCCTGTGATTTTCACTGGCCCCTTTAGTCAAGCAGGGAAATCCCCCTATTTGTGTTTTTGCCTCTCTAATCTTCCCATTGGATATGAAAATCTCAGGCATCTTTCAAGTTCCCTTTCTTGCTCCCTCAAAGCATTGAAACAGTTAATTTTTGCACTAAGAATCAAATAATTAATAAAGGACTTCTGTAAATCACTAGCACAAATGGCCATGCTTCACGGTCACCATCACACCACACACATCAGGAGCTTTGGGAGAAGAGGCAGATTTTGTGTTTTGATTCAGATATAAAATGTCCCCCTGGGGCCTTGTTGGAAGGGGCAGGTAACTGTGGATGGACCTAAAAGGCAGAAGAACTCTTGTTTCTGATTCCTCCTTTCTCTCTGCTTCCTGACCACGATGGCTTGAGCTTCTTTCCTCTACCATATTCTTACACAGTGCTATTTCTGTCTTAGAGCCGAATAAGCATGCACTGCACATACAGGAGCTATCAGTCAATATAAACCTCCCCTCCTTTAAACCATAGATGTCTACTATTTTGTCATAATTACTTTTCTTTAAGGGAAAAGGGGCAAACTGTCTGCCACATCCATACTTACCATTCTTTCTGTAATAATAATGCCCATACATAATTCTCTTTATTAAAAAAAGATTGTCACACATGTTTATTGGAATTCTACCATGGATTGACTCCTTTGATTGCATGATAAGGATGGGGTAGCTCTGTGAGCTAAGATGAAAAGAAAAAAAAAACAGGGTTTTTTCAGCTGTTCTAAGCTTTTTTGCAACATTTGACATTCCTAGATTATATAGAGCGTTTCTTCCACTACAGCAATAAGAATTGCATAGAAAATACATTGTAGAAAAAAACTTAGTAGAATGTTATCATATATTTCATTATATAAATGCAATTTTGGCTAGAAGTCCACGTTCAATTTAGCAGACACTGGCGGAGACCATATTATGTATAAAACTCCCTGACAATCACTGGAGATGATGAAGATGAAAAGCATTCTGCTCCTGGTAGCTTGCAAGGTACACACTCAATGTAATCAAAGAACAATCTGCATTAACTCTAAACCTCTTTCCCCTGGGGTGGTTACTGTTTAGTAGGAGTGTTGATCTTTTTTCTGAATAGTTCAGTTTTATTGTTTTTACTGTTGTTATACAAAGAGCTTTACTTTCTTCCTGATCATTTCTGACATTCCTAGCCTTGTCACATATTGTCACAGCTTTTGCTTTAGCGCTAGAGAAAAATAATATCTATGCATTCGTTCCACATACAAAGCTAGGAAAATAAAAGTCTAAGTCATTGCAGGAGAATTATTTGAATAGCTTTCCACATAAAATATGAAAGCATACATGAATGAAATATCTGTAAAGACAAAAAGGGACTAACCACGACATGATAGAGTAGAGAAATTATTCCAGATTGAAACAAATGATCGCTAAATAAGAAGAACAGCACCTGGGAGAAGATGATGGAAAATATCTAATGCATTGATCGAGAGTTAAAAATGAGATTTAAATGGATACTTTTTAATTTGGTGGTTTTGAGTCACTGAGGACATTTCGTGGACTATTTCTAATGAAAATGTGTGAAATTGTGACCACATTCTAGTCTTTAAGGTATAGATTTTTTTTTAATTTTTTTGCAAATGAGACAGAGACCATGAGATGGAGGGAGATGGTAGACAGGAGAGAGGAATGGGATATGAAAAGAATTAAGATGTGTTATGTACACCTACCAACTCCCCCCAATGAATGTAATCATGATGTGCTACACATATGTACAAAAAAATTAAGATTAAAAAAAGTAAAAAATCATAGCGAAAACCACACCCATAGGAAACAAAATACAAAAAGGCGAATACAAAAAGGCAAATAAAAAGTTGGGATGAAAGCAATTGAATGAAGTGGAAGGAATTTTCATCTTGAGTTGTCTTTAGCTTTCTCAGGTGGTAGGCTCCACATATGCTTAAAGGAAGTAACTTTGGCCTGCTCTGGGATCTTTTGAGAGGCCCTGGGGACACCACAATGGTGTAACCCCTGGAACCAGACAGTCAAGGAGGAGCCCCCAGAGAGAGCAGAGTCTGAACCTCCTATGAGAATCAGAAACTCAGGACTGCTTCACTGATGAGGAAGAAGGCAGTATTCTGGCGTCTGCCAAAAGGGAGCCCCCATACCTGCCTCAGGCCCCTGTAACACCTGGAAGGTCACGGTCAACTCTGAAATGTTATTCTGCACATAAAAGGTTTCGAAGGGTTGTGAAGTGTGGTTTGGAGTTGGTCTTCAAACCTTGCTGCTGTGCCTTTGTGGGTTTAGAAGAAAAAGATTTTATTCACATCCGCTTTTGAACTTTAAAAATGAAATCAACATGGCTTTCCCCTTTACTCCTTTTAACACAAGTATTAAAATATATGTCTTGGATATAATTTATAAAAGTTTTCTGTGCATATGAAAGATCTAATATTTAGATTCATGAAGCAGTGAGATTTATCTTACTTAGATGAGAATAATTTGTGTCCTTGGAACATGTTTTCAGTGAGGTTTTTCTGTTTTTTCTCTTTTCCCTTTTTTCCTCCAGCTTTAACAATCCAGCCTGGGGCCTCACACATGCCAGGCAAGTGCTCTGCTGCTGAGTTACACGCCTCATCCCTTTAGTTAGCATTTTATGATTTTGATATTTCATTTTATGTAATTTTCATTTTAAAAAATAGACCAATAGAATGAAGTTGGTTCAGGTCAGGATAAAATGAGAAATTTTTAATAAATATAGAATGTTAAAAATAACTTGAAGTTTACAGAAAGACACTGGATTCTATTGGAACAAGAAAACCTTCAAATAAGGGGATTTAACAGAATAGGTGAAAAAGAAGAGTTTAACTTTGCAGTTAGTTGTTACAACATGGAACAACTAAAATTGGATATTTTTAGATCAAAGCATTGAACGACCTATCCTTACTATTCTAATTCTTTGCCTTTTAAAATATTACCACGCAGCCTTTGAAAATGTAGCAAGTTTTTCAAACATAAGAGAGGACTCACTAATAAATTAAAAATGACCTTTTCCAGAACAAGATAATGCTCTCCTGAATAAAATCATTAGATTTTGTTTCCAGAAGGGATGAAGAAATAGATATACTGAGCCATCACTCAGCACTGTGCTCTATGTAAAATACAACAACAAACTGATACACATAACAGTGCTGCTGAAAGACAGAAAACTGAGTCCAACATTTATAACACTGGAAAAAAATTCAGTACTAGGCTTTGACAAACTTCCATACATATCACATTGTTGGACTCATTCTACTATCCAGTGCCATAGAGGCACCTCTCACAGGAGCAGATTTCTTTTTTTAGAAGTGGATATGGGTCCCTGAGTAGCGTCAGTTCCTAGCGTATAGCTGGTACACGCATTCCACAGAGTTGTGCTGCATTTGTGCCGTTAAACAGTGAAAATTAAGCCTACTTACATGGAGCTTCCCTTCACTTGTGATAATCGAATGAGCTTTGTCACAGACCAGAAAATATTTGGATGAATCCATGCTGATGGCACTTGATATGTGTCCTACCTGGCTGGACAATGGTCCATACCCAAAAAAGGCACATCTGAATACCTATCCACCTCACAGAGTCAACATATGTTGGACACTCAGAATATACTTCACTGCCCCCATGGTTTTTATGTGCTGCTTTCATGTATTTCTTGTCCCTGATTTTCAGAGCTCTCTTTCATTAGAAAGTACCAGTGTTTCCATCTTAGCTTTCCCATTGCCAGGACAAAATGCTTGGCACCCACAACTTAAAGGAAGTGAGGTTTAATTTGGCTCATGGTCTTAAGTGATTAAGTACATGGTTCTCTGCGAAGGCGTAAATAATACAGCAGAGCGAGGGCAGAGCAAAGCTACTTAGTTTATGGAGTCCAGGAAGCAGAACAGGAGAACTGCGCCAGAGAGGAAGGGTTGAGAGACCAGACATAGGCCTCAAGGTCTGCATCTTCCTGATGCATCCAGACAAAAAGAGAAATGTGTTCCGTCAGTCCTGGGGCAGCTCCTAAGCCAATCAAGTTGACAAGCTTCGCCATCACAGATTGTAAACTCTTTCCCAAGACCTCACCACGCCCTTGCAGTCACTTAAATATATAAGATAAGGAAATGATCAAGGCAAATATATTCAGAGGATATGTACACACACACACACACACACACACACACGCACACACACATACACATACCACCCCACCTCACACAAGATCTTCCAACAATCTGAACATTGCTCATTAGTAAAGAGATGTCCCATGATAGACTGTGTTTCGTTTTCACACATAAAATACTTGATTTCCTCAGAACAACTCCCATTTTACAGAGATTCTTTTTCTGGCGGTGTGAAGAGCTTCTCTACATTACAGGAAATTTCCATTCTGTCAAGAGTTTCTAAGCAGTGGGTAACACAAGGCACTGTAAGGGTCCATCCTTTCTTCACCTATCACCTGTGTCTTTTCCAGATTCCTCTTTTTCTCTGCTTCCTTCTCACTGTTTGCAAATTTCAGGGAGGAAGTCAAGCTGTGCAAGAAAGGTTTACTCTGCCACAGGATTAGGTAGACAAGAGCGGCTGCGTTAGTCAGCCTATGCTCAGCTAGGTTATCCTGTGATAAAATAAAAATAATGCCAAATTCTGAGGGGATGCGTTTCTCAGGCCTTGCTCAGGGACACAAGAATTATAGGAATTTGCAGGTTAATTTGGGGTTGATAAAATCACCCGGAGTTGAACACTAGCTAATAGCCTGGGTTCCAAGTAAGTCGAATGTAGTGTCGTCAAAGGAAAAAAAGCAGACCTGGATTCTTAGTGACCACTGAGCACCATGAGGCTGAACCCAGGGCAGAAAAGTTGTCCAGTTGGACATAAAAGCTTCTAGAGACACCATAAAGAGTCTGGGGGAGACGTATGCTTGTGTCGCCCTTCTTCCTCCTGTCCTTCCCTCTCCGCCTGGGTCCTCATTGTCCAGACTTAACTGAAAGTTAGAGAGCAGCAAGTAGGCTTGGAAATGAGGTTTTCTTTGATAAAGAACAGACTGAGCAGACATCCATACACAGGAAAGAGAGAACCAGTCTACAGATGAGCAGCATAAACTGCTTCTTCACCCACGCAGTCCCTCTCTTTACCTTTTACCCATGCAAGAGTCACTTGAAAGAAATACACATCTACAAGTGAGATTTGGTATTTTTGGGTTTTTTTGTTTTGTTTTTGTTTTTCAGTACAGGGAATCAAACTCAGGCCCTTCAGATTGCCAAGCAGGCAGTGTGCTGTTGAGCTGTATTTCCAGTCCAGTTTTTTCATTTTTTCTTCTTTCTTTCTTTTTCTTTCTTTTTTTTATTTTGTATTTTAAAAAGATATCCAGGCTTAGATATGTAAGATATCACAGGGAGAGCAAATTATAGTTTATAATTTTGCATTTCACTTACACTTTACTCATGGTTGTAAAAATAAAAGACATTTTTGGGAATGTTAGAACTGTTTATCTTGTATTTATTTGTTGTTTAATGACATTTATAGTTGACTGACCTAAGATATATGTCTGTATGTATATAGCAACTCAGATGTATTGATAATTCTGCTCAATTATCTCAGTTAATTATGTCATGCTAAAGAAAAAGTCCAAGTTTTGTAAGCTCAAAGAATAATCCAAATGTTACAGATTTTTAAAATTTTAACAATCTAGAGGTAAAGTAAAATATATTTTTCTTAAATATGTAAAAATCTTTCCAACAAGAATTATAAGTGAAGAAATCATATAATCAACTTACTACTGATACTTTGATAGAAATCTCAACTTTGACACTATGTGGATATCCAAATATACAAATGAAAAATTCAGCTAGTCCATCCACATATTTTGCTTATTTTGTGTCAAACATACATATATTTGGAAACATTCAGATGGCTGAGTAATTTTTCACATATTAGCCATATGTCTGGCATTACATAGACATGCGAAAATGTTAAAAGGAATTGGCAGTATAAAAGCAAATTGTATCTGTAATTATAGATACCATATAACCACATCATATGATATCTGTATTGCAAAGTTTTGAAAATATCCCAAAAAGAGAAGACAAAAGTGGAATTCAAAATTTATTAGCTGACTCCAATTTTTTCCCACTAATTTTTCTCCTACATTGATTCTAGCCAGGCTTTGATTCATATAACTTTATTGAAACTGTTTTTGTTGGGATTCGTACACATTTAAACCCAATATTCTGCTCATAGTCCTCGTGTGCCTTGATCTAGCAATAGGTTTCACACAGTTGTTCATCCCCTTTCTGTTCACCTCGCTTCCAGAACACCCCATTTTCTGTGATCGATGCTGTTGCCTGGTGTTTCTTTTTAGTTCGTATTACACATTGTTCATTCTCGGCATGGTGCTGTATCCCAGACATCTACTCTGCATGGACATCTACTCTGCTCTCTTGGTGACAACAGCCTCATTGCTTTAATGGCTCTGTTAACTATTGACCTCTGTGTCATGCCGGTCCGTCTGTCTTCCTTTACTCATCTATCCTACTTGGTTCTAGATATGTGCTATTAAAAATGCTCCTGCTACAATCTTTCTTATCTAATCCAGCTTTTATTTGTGTTAGGGAAAAAGCGGTGAGTCTTTCACCCCTTGCTTAATTCTACCCCATCAAAAGCTTTCACTGGCTCTACTTTTACAGTAACTGTCAGCAATTCTCTCCACCTGCATCTGCTCACCTTTTGTAAACATTTCTTACCTCTTTCCCAGATTAGAGTGATCACCTTCTCCAGGTTTTATTGTTTTCTTCTCATTCATTTATTATCACAGCAGCAGGGAGAGCCTTTATAAAAAGGAAAGGCACAAGCTCTTTCTATAGCCCTCTTCTTTTCTTTAGTCATAATAAAATCTTAGTTTCTTAAAGATGCTTGTAATGCCTCACACAGTTTGTTCCATTAATCCCTGGATTCCCTCTCGCCTCTTTCTTGCTCAGTGGTTCGTTCCACTGGGCCCACACCAGCCTTTTGCTGTGTGTGAGAGCTTTTCAAATAGCTGTTTCCTCTGCCTTGAATGCTTTCAGCCCTTGTGGATCATTTAGTCCCCCGCTGTCAGTCTTTGCCCAAATGTCACTTTCTCAGTGAGGCCTTTCTTGACTATTCTCTTTTAAACTGTCATCTCCTGTTTCTCTCCTTTCATTTTTTTTCCATAGCTTCTATCATCACCTAGCAAGTGCAGAGTTTGAAAGCGCCTCCTCACCCAGAATATGAACTCCAAGAGGACGAGAGTCCTTGGTATTTATTGACTTTATGTATGAAATTCCAAAAACATTGACACATGATTTCTGCTGCATAAGTAGCAAGTGAATACATGAATGAATGAGATTAATTAGGTCATTTAATTGTGGTTTTGTTTTGTTTTTGTATCAGGGGATCATGAATGCTAGGCAACAGCCCAACCATTGAGCCATAACCTCAGCCCTAGTTGGGTGTATTAAAGAATCAGAGAACAGTAGAATATTACTGAATCTTGGAAATAATCCAACTGATAGTGTTTGAAGGAATACTATTCCTTTTAGTAATTATTGAGTGACAATAATTACTAAAATTAAATATTGAAAGAATTCTATAGTGAAATTATTTCAGAATTTGCATCATTGTGTTGAAATTTCTGAGACTGGTAGCATTTTTCAAAAACTGATCAAAAGAGTCAAAAAGAAAATTGTATAGGTTTGTAGATTACAACTAGTCAAGGCTGCCACTGTGTTTTAAAACAAGTCATAGCCAATACACATACCACAGATGTGGTTGAATTCCAATAATACTGCATTTACAAATACAGAGAACTCATTGGCCTTAGCCTGCATGTCATTATTTTCCAACCCCTCTCTCTAGCTTAAATCTTTTTAATTTTTTAAAAAAGCATCATGTTACATTAAGAGATCATGAGCAATTATATAAAACTCTCACTAGTATTTTGCTAAATAATTGTTCCTCAAGGCATAATTTTAAAAATACTGATCTACAGCCAGATGTGGTGATGCACACTTGTATTCTCAGCACACAGAGGGCTGAGGCAGGGGAATTGTTGTGAATTCAACAGTAGCTTGAGCAACAAAGTGAGTTCAAGGCCAGCCTGAACTGTGTGTAAAAACCTATCTCAACGAGAAGAAGAAGAAGAAGAAGAAGAAGAAGAAGAAGAAGAAGAAGAAGAAGAAGAAGAAGAAGAAGAAGAAAAAATACTGATCTATACCAATCCTGTCATTTGCAAGGAGAACCTGGAATCCGGCATTGGTTTTAAGATTCTGTACCAGGCCAGTAGGACAAGCAAGAACTACATTTCTTGTCTTTGGGACAGCTTCCGGTCACATGTTCTCTTCATTCATGTACCATTGGTTCTTCTGCTATTTTCCAGAAGTTTCTGACCTGCCTGTAGATTTTAAAATATTTGAATATTTCTAGCACTATGCTTTTATTTTCTGTTTTAATTTTTATATATTTAGTTTTATTTTGTTTTTTGTGGGGTTGTTTTGTTTTGTTTTGTTTTGTTTTGTTTGGTACCAGAGATCGAACTCATGACCAGGTGCTTGCAATGCAAGTGCTTATGTTGCTGAGCTAAATCCTCAGCCCAAATTTTTATATATTTATAACCATGAATTTATTTTAATCCATTGCTGAAAAAACTTGAATGCATGTAACTCTGGAAGTTTTTAATATTCTATTAATGCTTGCAAAACTAAGTAGCTTGGGAGTAGTTTTTAAACCACTGTCTCTTGAAGCATTTCTGTGTCATTCTGAAAGGATAAGTGATGCAAAAATATTAAGCCTTAATTTTCTCTATAAGAGCATGAAGTACAAACAACACTGCAATCAAAAAAGGTGGACACACATACACGTATACAAATGACCACCTGCTTGGCCAACTAGGCATTTAGCTCTACTGTTTTAATGTTATTTGGGGTTGTCATAATTTAGATCCATCAGATCTTTTGGTTATTCCCATGCTAGATAGTAAGTCCACTACCGACGTAGAACTCTGCACTTTATCTTTACATCTTCTTTATTCTTTTCTTCTCCCTGAGACGCTCCATTCTTTAGAACAAAAGTCTTGCATCCCAAACATCACACATCAAAGACTAGCTGACCTCCCACTGTTCCAGTCTTGTAAGTCAGCACATAATGGCATGAAATCAAAAGACATACATTTACTCGAAAGCCCACTTAGGTGAGTCACTTGATGTTTTGAATGCCTGCATTTCATTGCCAGAACAAATTAGGATAATTAAGATATATATACTTTGTACTTCAAAGTACATTCTACCATTATCTCAACAGGCAAAGGAAGTTAATATTTCCACTGTCAATTTCTGAGACAAAAGGGAACTCACATTACACTTAGATGAATAAGGTAACAATTATCATATACTTTGAGTTATGTTTCTCTTGTGTACAGAGAAACCAACCTATTGATACAGTTGATTGTAAAGTCCCCTGTACAGTTTGCATCTCTATTAAGTGCTCTCTTTCCTTCTTTATTTTGTCTGTACTTCAAATTTAAATTAACTTTACTGATTTTTTTTCATGTAACTAATTCCATGAGACTTTAAAAAAATAATGTATTGGGGAGGGCAGCACCCTTATTGATAAGCTTTTGAAAACATCACCATGAGATCTTTGGTCTCACCATGAGGGATAAGGAAGGTACTAACATTTTTGGATTTAGCATTCCTTTTGGGAGCATCTAATATGACCTGCATTAATTCCAGGATGTCTTATGATTTTATCATAAGGTAATTTCCAGTACATAGGCTAACAATTAAAAAATGACTAAGAATTTGTTGCAACATTTAATTAAACTTCAAAGAAGAAACAGCTAACGACTTATTAGTTCACCTTAACAACTAATTAAAGTTTCTTTTTCCAACTTGAATTCACTCAGCTATGTAACATACTAGTCTCAAATACTGTTTACCATTCCACTCCTTCCAAAACCATAACCATGAAGGTTTGTATTTTCCAGTTCATTTTTACTTCCATCATTATTATTATTTCTTCTTCTTCTTCTTCTTCTTCTTCTTCTTCTTCTTCTTCTTCTTCTTCTTCTTCTTCTTCTTCCCCTTCTGCTTCCCCTTCTGCTTCCCCTTCTGCTTCCCCTTCTGCTTCCCCTTCCCCTTCCTTTTCCTCTTCCTCTTCCTCTTCTTCTTCTTTTTTACAATTCTGCATTATAAAACTCCAGATAAGTGGAACTGCCTTTGGAAGCCAGTTAAAGGAGAAAATTGGAAGTTATCTTTATAAGGTAGATAACAAAGGGTAATGTAAGAACACTAATAAATTAATTCATGTGTTGCCTTTAGTGAACTGTAAATATAATGTCTCACATTCACATTACCAAATAATATGCAACTTCAAATAAAAAAAAGAGACATGGTAATGGGACAGAATGTAGGCTTTCCCTCTACCCTTTTCACTTTGGAAGCTTTCAAAGCAGTTTTATTCCTGTAATTCTCTTTCTCTGTTTTGCCTCATCTTTTGCCTTTCCTTAATAGCTTGGGAGTAGTTTTATTCTATGTGGTAATAAATATTCAAGATATCCTTATCATTTGCCTCCGGACTCTGAAGAGATAAACCAGAGACCGTGAGTATGAGAATGCTTAGGAGGTTCTCGACCATCTCCCCTTTCCTTGCCTCTCATTCTCACAGTTGGGGATTCATTTCCTCCCATGTTGTCTGAAAGCATAGGAGCATGGAAGGGGTAATTCCTTCTCTTTGTGCAGAAGTACTTATTGTCATCTGCCGCTCTCAGCTAGGCTTTGCTTTTCCAGCACTCTGGCCCTTGCAAAGGGGGAGGAGAAAAGGATCAAAATCATCTCCAAATATGCATTCGGTCTTTCCCTGAACTTTGGGAAATGTATGCTTCCTCTAATTCGTAGAATTTTCTGTGCTCTCAGCAGGTCTTTCTTTTTATTGCTGTCCCCGGGGAATACTGCAGAGATAATGCAAAGTTGGCCTGAGACAAAAAATGACAGTTGTCCCCTTTTACGATCAGAATTAAGACTACTACTAGAACTAAGCCAAAAATTGTTATCTGTATAGTTCAACCTGGTTTCCAAAAAGAACCAAACTGGGTGTCTGTGTCCGTGTAAAGCTTTTCCTTATATTCGTCTGCTCTCTGCACTCAGCTCTGTCATCAGTACGTTAGATTATAGCAAGCAACTCGAGACCGGAATTTAGGGTCTGCACAGATACTTAACTAGAAACCATTCTGTTTCCCCAGAAACAAGACCTAACTGGGAAATAATCAGCCTTGAAAACCGGGAATCAGAAATGCCAGCCCCACCAGCCTGTCTGCTTTCTCTGCCATGGCGGTTCTCTTGCTGGGCGGCCACTCTAAGGCAGGGAGGCAGAGTAGGCTCAGGGAGCGGGGCAGGGGCATTTTTGATGTCTAGATTTCAAGGCCAATGATTTTCTGATTAGGTCTTATTTGGGGGTGAATCTCCCAAACCTTTGTCACGACTTTAAAATATTTGAAGATTTTTAAATTGAATTATGAATGATTTCTTGAAAAAATATGTTACCATTTTCTTCTTATCCTTACTTATCACAAGTCTTGGCTTCCCATACGTAACACTGAATCAGGGAAGCTCAAAGAACTTATGATGCAGAGCTTTGAATATGTTTTAACAATTATTTTTAAAGTTTATTTTATCTGCTGCTATCAGTGATAAATCCTGAAATTCATTTTAGGAGAAATGCTAAAAGTATGTAGTTTAAAAATATTCAGCTCTGATCAGGTTGTGATTCTGATATTTCATCTACTATATTGCCTCCTTTATAAGCTTAAATACAATTTTTTGAAAATTGGCTTTAGTGAAGTTTTGTCTTTTTTGTGTTTTGCAAGATTTTATAGCCTCCAAAGAACATAATTTAGAATTTTAAGACATCGCAAAGGCTTGTGCCTAATTGTTTTTGTCTGGTAACTAGTGCGATTTATTATTATTGTTTCAGAGTTAATTAAAGAAAAGATTTGCTATTACAGATTATAAAGCTAACCAGAGTGGGCTGTGAAAGCACTGTCCTCAGAGGTTAATGTTTTATATTTAAAAGTGCAGACGCTTCTCAGTTGCTTCTGTGGAGCATATTCTCGTATATTGCCAGGTAACAAGCTATTTCAAGTTTAAGCAAAATCAGAGTCATATTATGTATGCTCAGATTTTGTGGGTTAAAGGAGTTACACAGAGGAAGTTCAGAAGGTTCTCTCTCTTCTTCATGATATCTGTGACCTCAGGTAGGAAGAAGAGGGGCTGGGGCCACTGGAGTGGCTGAGGACTGGAGTCATCTGGACGTTTCTGTACTCACATTCTGGCAGCAGGGCCAGGTTGCCTCAGAGGAGGGATTTATCCGGGACCATTGACTAGAGCACATAAAGAGGATCCTCCAAGTGGCCTGGCATTCTTCCAGGATAGAAGATGAGTGTATGTAAATTATATCAAAAGGAAGCACACAAACACCAAAGTTCAAGAAAATACTCAGGCAGAAGCTACATACATCTGAACTGACCTCAGTAGTCACAGAGCATTATTTCTGCCATATTATATTAGTCAAGATGGTCCAGTAGTCACAGAGCATTATTTCTGCCATATTATATTAGTCAAGATGGTCCAAGCGGAGTCATATTCAAGGTGAGGGGACTTGGACTCCACCTTTCTATAGAAAATGTGCCAAAGAATGGGGAACCATGTTTTAAAAGTCATTGTAAAAGCAATTGATTCGCTGCTGTCTGAAATAATCTTCTCTGTCCTTTCCTCTAACTCAGGAATACACAACGGCAATACAGTTTGTCAGTGGTGAAAATACATGCATGATAAACACATTTATTTACCTTACAATGCTTTTGGTTCCAGGTGACAGCAGCCCTCCCTTGAACTGTTTTGAGTAAGTAAAGTTGAATAATTAACATAGCTGAAACTTCCAACAGTTAAGCAAGTTTGAAAAGAGGGTTGGTTCAGTAGCTCAGAAACATAAATGTGAAGCTTTTACCCCCTATTTTATCACTTGCTAGTCTGAGGATGTGGATCTTGTTCTATATGCATTTACCTCATGTCTGAGCATGGCCGTCCTGAGCAATCTCCTTACTCAACCAAAGAGATAAGGAGCTTCCTGCATGTCCCTCAGCTGCATTAGATAGAGCACTTACGTGCTTCTAAAATGATTGCCAATGCCAGGGTTAAGATGGGATTTGCTTGGATCCTGCCCATCCCCAAACTAACCTCAATTTCCAGATGACACCTATTAATTTAAGACTGAGGGTCATAAATTGATTCCATGTAAACCTTGGATCTGCTACTCAGTAAGGAATGAGTGAGTAAAGAATGCAAACAACCAGGATTTCCTTTTCAGGTTGAAGCACTTTCTGGCACTGTAAAGTCACTTGACCACAGGAAATGAAGCTATGGCAGGGATATCATCAGTATCATAGTGCAGGCAGCTGCAAAGTGCTGGTCCCATTGCTGCTGACTCCTTAGAGCCCTGCTTTGGATGCAAATCAGGGCATGCTTAGAACTCTTGATGTTGGAGAAATATCTTTTGACAGAACAGAGAAATTAAGTACAAAAAAATGACCCTCCATTTGGTTAATTTCTTCCGATGAGGAGTAGTGGAAAAAATCACTGGGCTTGTGAATGCTTGCTGTGGGCGATGTAAAAGAGCCTGTCTTACCTGGGATGTATTCTGCATTTTGCCTGAGGGAGTAGGCTTCTCATCTGAGGCCAGAAAGTCATTCTTTAAGAGTGAGCTATATTCTCTCTGTGTTTTAGAGCTGACACAAAATTTAATAATTCAGCTTCTCTTGTAATGACTTTATTAATCGTTTTCCACTACTGTCCATGAAGCATGACAGGGTCACTGTCCTCATTTTGCAGTTGAGGAAATAGGGACACAGGGTCAAGCAAATTGACCAAAAGCACGCATCAAAGCCCAGTAGAGTTGGCATTGGAAATTATGTTCCTGGAATTTAGATTTTGTGTCTTCTTTTAGGAGAATTATGAAAGTTTCAAATAAAAAAATAACAAATCATAAATAATAAACATTTGGGATTCTGTTTTCCAGCCTGAGAATTTTTGTAAGAAATAAATATTTATAGATACAGTAAAATCCCTAACTTCCTACTCCATGCCTGCAGTCCTCTGAGAAAATTAACATCTCTCATTTGTTATTTTACATCCTCATGTATTTATTCTCAAATATATATTTTTCTCTTTATGTGTATTCATAAAAATATTTTTGTATGTTATATTATTACTGTCATCTTTGTAAGAATTTTTCTATTGTAATTTTCTTTTCAACATGGGTTTTATAATACACTTATGTCTTATGTGTACTAGATCATTTTATCTATTACAGTATTTTATGCCGAATGAATACACAGCAGTTTGTGCATTCCCTTTACGAATATTTACATGTGATTTTTTGCTGTCTAACATAAACTATGCAATGAATGTTACCATATGAAACCTTCTCATTCCTTTCTTGAACTCTGAAAAAAAATACATTTACAGATATTTTTATGGAGATTCAATTGTAATAAATTCAAGTGTTAGAGTAATGCAGAAATGCATATCAAAAAATAAGGCCTATTCACTATATATATTCAAGAAGAGATGATGAAAGTCTAAAACCAGTCTGTATTCTATGTAGGCCATGATTTTCAACAGATACATCATCTAAATCTATTTATCTAGCATTCTACCTTTCTGTTACTGTGTCTGTCACCTTGGAGTCTTAGACCAATCAGCCATGCTACCTCAAGAGTGTAGCATTACATTTGAAAACCTCAGCTATTTTCAAGCCAGTCATAATTAACGATGCTCCTTCCCTAAGCCAGACTTGGATTTCTGTGGTCTGTGGGATTTTTACCACATTGAAAAAAATTTGGCAACAACTAAAATGTTGGGTTGACAGCCATGTGCTCTGAATAAAACAAGTTTGTTGCTATAGAAATAGAAATAGAATCTTAAAAATTTGAAGAACATTGCAACAACTTCCTTCTAAGAAATTAGTCATGAGAGGGAGACAAGCATCTGAGACTCCTTGCATCTGTTCTAAGCACTGTCTTTATGTGAGAAGGCAAAGGATGGCCCTTTCTTTGATTTACATTTAGTAGCCTGATAGTCTGTGTGCAGATAGCTTTATTAAAGAATTTGCATGTCAACAAGGAAACTAAGTTATTTTGATAAATATTTTGCTTTGTTCTTGAGTCTCAGCCTTCAGAAGTCAGCCTGTTTTGTTAATACTAGAGCTGTCTGTATTGTCATCTACTGAGAACTGAGCAGAGATTTGGAAGATGTTAGTGAGAGGCTGGGAGACTCAGCCTCACACTGGATTCTTGCCCTGACCTTAAAAAAAAACAAAAAACCTTAAACACTGTGTTTGCTTTGCTTCATTATAACAAAATTCCTGAGATAATCAGCTTATTTTCCAGCTCACGCTCTTGGAGCTCCCAGTGAGGAGTCGGGCCTTGTGCGCATGATCAGGCCGCATGCGCAGGAGGGCGGGAGAAGCACCATTACATCTGGGCCACCAGCAGGAAAAAGGGAAAGAGACGGATCAGGGTCCCAGCATCCTCTCTGAAGTCGGAGTGAAGGTCTCAAATGTCCCCAGAAGGTCCTTGCTGATGTTTTTCCTCTTGGCTTCCAGTTCTTGCCATCCTGGCACATTGCCTCTTCTCCCCTCCACACCCGGCTCTTCTGGAATTACCCACCTCTCCTTGGACCTCACCTCTTCGCTTCCGTCAGAGCCGCACTACAATTTCATGCACTTACCGTGGCTTAGCTACGTATCCCACCTTCCTAGTCTGAAGCTATTTTGAATATCTTTATATCATAAGAATTTAGGGGTTTTCTTCTCACATACATATACTACGTTCTCTATTAGTCTTACAAGGATTTTATTATTTTAAAATATCTATCTATTTTCAATGACATAAAAAGGCAATCTAATTATATTAAATGCTAAAACCTAACAGTGATCTAATGTCTTATTTTTTCTATATCTGCTTATGGAAAGAAGTCAACACCTGAATAGGTGAACACACACACACACACACATGCGTGTTACATGAATAAATTAATTCAGTAATCTGACCAATTTTTCCTTTCAACAGTGTCAAGAATATACCTGTCCATAATTTTTAATGCTTCCTTATAACTCTGATTTATAGGTGACTCTAGCTTTGTTTTGGTTACCATCTATCAATGTTAAACACAATATACTGTGGACCTGGTTCTTTATTCCTCACTTGCCATGAGCATAAATTTAAAAGCGCTATTACTGTCGCTTGCTCTCTTTGATGAGTTGCAGAGTTCTGGGCTGGTTTTATCCCTCTCTTAAAAGCCTCCTTTCCTTTGTCTTTAGGCTGTGTCCCGTTAGCATTCCTATGTATTAGAGTCACCTACCTTGGAGATGTGATAATTTTAAGCCACAACTTCTATTTCTTATGAGAAGCATCTGCTAACATACTAAAGATTTGACCTTTCAAAACTATACCTTTTGGGCATTAATATAGTAAAATTATGCATAAATTTTATATGAGTATTTTGAATCCCACCTCCCTAACAAAGCCCATATGTTTCACTTATGCCTTACTTTCCTCTATTCTGTACTCATAAAATCCCAGATGATATTTGATTGCTTTCAATGAACATTTTCACTTTGCCAGCCACTTCTATGAAAGATATATACTGTTAATATAGTTCATTGACATATGTCCTCTAATCTGTAGGTGATATAAATAAACTATTCAAAATGTTTGCTAATGAATTATAGCACAGATTCAGAAAGTACAATGTCCCCTTGCTATTATAACAAATTTTTGGTTTTCAAGATTATACAGCCATTTTTTTGGTGTAGCTGGATAAACTAGATAAGGTTGTGATTCTTGTATATCTTCTCCTTTGTTTTTAACCTCAATCAAGTCTCTCATAAATTCTTCTGCTTCTTTAGTGAATTTGAAAATATCTTTTTGTTCTTTAAAGTACAAACCTAGCACTTTTCTCAAAAGCTTCTCCTTTTATTTCTCTGTTTCTAACCTTACCAAATCTTAGGGACATATGTGTCATAATTGCACATGGCGTCGTTTTAGTGTAAAGTGAATGCCACCTATTGCCCACCCTTTAGTTATTCCCGTGTAAGGATCTGAACATCCATCCTAGTTCCTAACCTGGTTATGTTATTAATCTTTGCCCCGAGAGCTTTCTTTCTGTCGTACCTTTATCCCTTTATAGCCGTGGTTCTCAATCGGGATAGATTTTTCACAACAGAGAACATTGGAACATGAGCAGAAATACAGACAGACAGACAGACAGACAGACAGACAGACTGATTGATTTTTCTGGCTGATACGTATTTTCATTGTCACAGTGGAATGGATGCATCTTTCCCCTAAGTGGTAGGGTACACGGATGCTGCTAAACATTGTATAATGGAAACTACATCCTGCCCCAACACAATAACTATTTGAAATCAACAATGCCAGGGTTGAAGAAACTTGCTGTAAGAATACTGACTTCAGGTTTTAAAATTGAACTTTCAGATTTCTCTTGCCCCTGAGATGTTCAGTGTAATATATTCTTTTGATTCAAACCAGTTACTCAGTAGCAGAAAAAGGTTATGTCCCATGACGTCTCTGTATTATGTTATAATAAAAATGAAACAGCAGCTGTTGTCTTCATTAAAAATATTATCTTTGTTTGTAGAAAAAAGTGTGACCAACTGACATTACCATAGCTACACAGAGCAGGGAATGGGCAAAACTGAAGCGTATTTCCAAATAGAGAATAAAGCTGGAAGGGTTGATATTACCCTCAGATACTCTACTCCAAACCACATCTGCTGTCTTGCAAGTTGCACTGGCTGAAGAAAATTACTTGGGTAGCATAATGCTAACACTGTTTCATTTTTCTCTCCTTCTTACCCCCGCCTCCAGACATTTCACATTTTCAAGAACAAAATGATTTAAAAGGATTACTAGAAAATCTTCATCAAAATATCCAAGCCAGAAAAAGAAAGAATGTGGAAATCATGTGGCTGGCTGCAACGGTGAGCGCTCGTGTCACCCCCCGCCCCCAAGTATGCATTGTCGGTTCTGTATTAGTCACGATCCAGCCTCTGCACTTCGGGTTAGCAGATATCATCCCCATTCCTCCGGGAAAGAGGCATTGTCACTCTTGTTAGTAGTCCTGCCGGTAGGCAAGAACATATAGAGGAGGGAGAAACACTCAGCAAGAAGGAATCTTGCTCCTTGTCTACTCTTACCACCCTGGGGTGTTATTTGTCAGTCTGGGGTTCAAATGAACTAGCTGTGACTTTTTTGGCATTGCAGGTCACCTTCGCAGTTTCCCATATCAACCAGGATTTTGATCTGTAGCTCTAGAGACATATGGTTTCGACAGAATGTGGTTATCAGATCTCAGACTCACAGCTTCAAGGCTTCTGGACATATTGTTCAGTTAATGAGCTTGTAAATGTCTTTGTTAATTTAGATATTGGCATAGAATTTATTACTGATGGATTGATCTTGGGGTAATGAGCTGTATTTTGTGTGGTTCTCTCTCACTTAATGGCACCCTTAGGGTGGAAAATCTGTCTATTTTTCCATTTTAGATTTCTGCAGAGAGAGAACTATGCCTGTATTTTTTAAGCTCATTCCTGACAGCCATGAGGTATAACTCATATGAAATTTATGAATTTTATTAAAACTTCAGACCCAAAGATTTTTCTTTAGGGGAGCATCCTTTCCTTTGGAAAGGCACACGGGAGAGGTCTGTGATGTATGCCATATATGTTTTCTGCACTGTTACTCATAATTTGGATCTTAGGTTAAGCAAACTTCTAGTGTCGTCTTAGCAGAAGCATCTAAAGCAGACTCTTTTCTCGACTGCCTGTGGCTCAATCATAATCCAATATTATTTATTCTCATCTGGAAAAAACGAAAAGGTATTTTACCTTGAGATTATTTTAAGTAATTTAGCAAGAGCAAAGCAGAAGAAAGTTTCCCTTCATACCTTTTTTGGCCCAGGGGAAATCAAGGTAACAAGAGAAGGTGTTGTTTTCAGGGAGTTCATTTACACTAAGTATCATAATGGATAATGTAAAGGCCACTTGTAAGAGTTCTTCCCAGAGAGAGTCTGCTTTTGGGTCTTCAAAAAACACTATGATTGATAATTCTCACATGGTAGATTGTAAATTATTTTTTTCTGTTTTACTAATAACATGATAGCATTCAGACTATCTGAAATTTACAGTTTACCATGTGAGAATTATCTGCTAAGGCCTTTTTTTATGGAAACATGTAAGTATGTAGTGATATATGTATTGTGAAGTTATATAAACAAGAACTTACACAAACATTAAAGTATATTTTGTATTAGATTTATTTTTCCATTTGACTGAATATATATTTTCCCATAAGTCCCATATATTTCTAAAATTTTTTGGAATGTATATACTAATGACATATGACTTCTACATAACTTAAAAATGAATATGGTTATTAATTATTATCAGTTACATACTTCTGGAGGCTGGTATCTCCATTTCAAGATACTATTTGTAAACAAAGCAACTAAACAATACTCTCAAAATGAAGAAACATACAAAAAACCCTTTACACATTTTTCAACAAGTTTTTATTTCTGTCTCTTTTTCTTCCCTTTCAATCTTATTTAATGAAATATTGCTTATGTTAGTATTTTACATTCAAATTGAAACCTAAAATTGCTTGATTTTTATCTCAATTTAATTTAAATGATAAAATGAGAGCACAGAGAAGCAAGATGCTAATCAAGTGTGCTAAATCCAGCTTGTACAGTTCCAGGGCTGTAGAAAGACAGAAATTAAGACTTTCATTTGTCTATTCTGATAAAATTGCTCCCACCTTCACTTTACTTTAAGTTTGGAACACTATTTTAAGTAGGAAAGGTACATATAATGAAAAGAATAAGTTTTAAAGAATCTGAATTCTTTTTAAAAGTCGTATCTCTAAAAGCATTTATTAAGGTCTATTTTGTTACTGTGGATGTAGTCAAGCTTTTAAAAGTGTGAGTTACTATTTATTTGAAAGGATTAAAATTTTCTAAATGAAAATAAAGATTACATAGTGAAGTAGTGCATTCATATTGCTATAGTCATTTTTATTGAAATCAGAAGCAATGAAGGTCTAAATTAATACAGGCATATGAATCCTAGTATGTGTATCAGAATCACAATTAAAATATGGTTTAAAAAACCTTCATAAAAACCATATCATCTTTTCCTCAAAGCAAGCAACTTTTAAAACCTCTTTGGTGTGATAATAAAGTAGACTTTTATTGTATCACATTTAATTTATTTTAAGTGTTTAGCATTGTTGAAGATGCAGATAGTTAGTAACATCTTATACTAGAAACCTGTCCTGGGATGGCAGGGAAAGGAAAGCAGTGATTCACTTACTAAACATGAGGCAATAAGACAAGAGAATATTGGAACAACAAAACTGGAATAACAATTGAAAATTGGAATTGGAATGACAATAGGAAAGAACTGCGTGGAGGAAAGCTGCCCCTACAGAATTTAAAGCTCTGGTCTTTGGACATAAGTATATCGTACTTGTACTCTGGTTCTGCTCTGTTGTGTGCAAGTTACTTGAGCTCTCTGGACCTCAGTTCTCCAGTCTGTGAAACAGGAAGAATTATACCTTCCTCGTGGGTTCATGTCAAGTTCATTATAAGAGAAAATCTTCATAAAAGTTGATAATGTTGTGCCTGGCACACAGTATATGTATAAAGCATGGTGGCCATTTATAGTCTTCTATTGCCAGATGGTTTTCTTTAAGCCCATGCTTAAAATATTGTAACATATAGCCAAGTCTACAAGTAAAAAGTAAAATGCCATGGTGCTGTCTAGTTGAAATTTAAAGTCAGTGTCCAATGCACACAACATCAGGCTTTCCCTTTGCTTAATGAAGTTGTTGCTTCTCCCAATAAGCTGTGATTGTCGTCCTCATCTGCTACAGTCCATCCTCTCTCTGGGTACCATTGTGTTTTCTGCTGGATGTTTCCCCTCTCCTGTGGCTTCAACCATCCCACAACTCACAAACAAAGTGCCAAATAAACTTAGCTGTCTCTCTTCCCAGTCTTACCTTGGAATGAAAAGGTAAACTTTTAAAAATTTCATAGTACAGCTTGAACCAAATGACTTTAATAACTGAATGTAAACCAGAAGTCAGTTTGCTGTGCTGACACTGAAAGTACTTAGAAGTCGATGCTTGAGTAATACACATGAACAATAAATCGTTTTCCTACCTGTCTCTCAGATTTGTCGCAAACTAAATGGTATTCGTTTCACCTGCTGTAAAAGTGCCAAAGACAGGACGTCCATGTCCGTGACGCTGGAACAGTGCTCGATCTTGAGGGATGAACACCAGCTGCACAAGGACTTCTTCATCCGAGCGCTGGACTGTATGAGAAGGTAATCCACTATCTTAAGGCCTCTTGTAGGTCAAGCTCATGTTGAGATTTTTGTTTGCTAAAAAAAAAAAAAAAAAAAAAAAAAACCTTACTGAAGAAATAAACATTTAGTAGCCTCACTGTATTTCTATGGTTTATAGCTCATGGTATGAGAGATAAAATAACTTTTCCATTCATCTTTCTTATTTTAGGTAATGAAAGGGAACATGGGTGTGCAGGCATTTAATAATGTGCAGAGAGGGCATATTTCTTTGGTTCCTTAGCTTTTAGTGAAAGTTAAAAGGCTCTGAACAGCTCACACATAACACTTAGTGCATATATTTTCTTGACATATAAGTAGCTATGAGAATGTGCAAAATAAAACTGAGTCAATATCTAAACAAAGCCTTTCCAAATTGTGGCTAACATCCTCTTCCTATGACCTGCATAGTTTCTAAGTGGGCATCCTCCTTCCTGACATTATTTTCTCATTACTCATCGTAAAGGTAGAATGACATTGATACTGTAAAATAGAGAATTAATATTGTTACAGCCGACATTTAAAATGTTGTACCCCAAGTCATGTGTCTTGATTCCTTTCTACAGTAATTAAATCTCAAGACTAAGCTGCAATGGACAGGAAAAAGTGCCTCATTCACAATGTCTATCAGCAAGGACACATGTTAATTTAAAAGTTAAGTGAGTCATCTCTTTGCTGCAAAGACTAGCTCAGAAGCACACCAGGAAGTGTGAGAGAGGCCGGGGACCCCTGAAAGCACTGTACTGTGAGCACTTGCTGGGGCTCCTGCTCATCTGGCACGGCTTTAGCTCCCACTTTTCACTTCATGGCTGTAATCTTTGAGTGGAGGGAGACATTGATGCTCGCCTGAGCTTGTTCTGTGCCTGTATGTTTCTCCACTAATGAGCGCCTTCTGAAGTCCTCTATTTTACACCATCTCATGTCTCTTGGCATTTTCATTGTGCAGGGGAGTTCTGCCACAATTTTTTGATAAGTGAATAAGGATGTTTTAGAAGCCTGACATGAACATCTCAGCCGTATTATTCCTATTTGGTTGGTATAAAAAATTCTTTCAAAAGTAATCTCTCAGCACTAACAGGAAAAGTTATAAATCTGAGGAGTACAAAATCTTCTAAAGTGCGGACAAAAATAGAAATAGAAAGGAACAAAGGTGCTTGGGGAGGCTATTGAGAACACATTGTGCTGTAGGTCAGGGTCGCCATGGAACTAAAGTAATTTAGCTCACAAATTATTTGGAGGACAAAATTATTACCTGTTTATTTAAGCTGTGGAAGTTCCTCTTAAATTAGAAGATAGTCCTCCAAATAAGTAATTATAGGGTGTATCCGTTAGACACATATTAAATCACAAATCTGCGTATTTTGATATTGGATAAGGTCATCTAGAATCAACATTGAGTATGCAACACATTTGCTCACAGCAAGGCATTTATAGATGTTTATCTTGGAATTGTTTAAAAAAAAGGTGTTAGAAATTTAACCTAAAATCATTAATTCTCTTTAGTTCTATATTCCTATTACTCTGGTAATATGTTCTCCTTTTTTTTTTTTTTTTTGCTAAATTTCAAATTGGTCAAATTTATCTTTCCATTTTGTGTGTGTAAAGTTTACGTGAGTGTGCAGGTTTGTCTCTGCGTGTGTATATATTTTAAGGAAATGAGACTTTAAAAAAAATAAATAAAAGAAGCACCTTCGTTCCCTCTTGGAGTATTCTGCCTGGTGATAGAAATGCATAGGTTCAACAGACCATGCACCATAGCAAAGTAGGTAAGAATGAGGAAATTTTAGACCGCTGAACTCAGTTTGTCAAGCTGTCTGCCACTTACTAGCCTTAAAGAAATTAAGCATTTATTGCATATTAGTCTTTTAAACAAGTTAGTCACCACTTGATGCCCACACTTCCCTCATCTGTAAAACAATTGTGACTATAGTTAGTCACTTCCTAGGAGTGTCTTGAGGATTAAATGAATTGATGTATGTACAATGATTAGAACAATCTCACATAATAATTCAATGTTAGATGGCTAAAAAAACACCAGGTTTCATAGAATTAGAATTCTGAGTTTACAAGTATGATGAAATCTAGGTGATCATGACCTTTGTATTTTTATGTTTGCAAAAACATTGTGACATAGGTTTGCCTGCAATACCATGTATCAAAGGGTCCTGGCAACAGAGTTCCAAATGTAATGTTTTATCTACTTAAGAAATAATCTCTTTAAGTAATACTTTAGACTGGGGATACAGCTCAGTGGCACAAGTGCCTGCCTGACAAGTGCAAAATCCCTAGTACAAAAAAAAAAATGGCACTTTAAAGCAATGCATGTGACCTGTTTACAAATTATGTGCTATTGATGGGAAGATTATATTCATTGAAATAAGCCTGGATTAGTTTCTTATAAACATTTTTATTGTTAGTGTGTATCATTGCATGCCCTTACAATCAATTATAGAATTTGAGCTCAAGGAGTCACGTTAGAAATTTCACTTTATAAATAATGAAACATGGCTCTAGAGTGTTTTGGCACAGACTGCATATTAGCGCCTGCACGGTAACATAGTCTTCTAGTTGTGCTTTCATGTTATTTATACCAAATGGAATGAATTAACATTACTCAAAATTATTTGATAATGTATTTAATTATTTCAAACGTATTAGGGAAAATATAAGGCATCAAAAATAAAGCACATACTTAAAGAAATTCAAGACTGTTTGCAAAACCAGAAAGGTCTGATGAAAGCCTGAGGCATAAAAACACACTCTACCTCTATGAATGGAATGCAAACCCTTATTTCAAACTTCTCTACCATAGTCACAACTGTATCTACACAAAATGCATGGTGTCTCACCAAGAATAAGATTAAATAGGGGTTAAAGAAATTCAGAAGTGTCCATGGGGAATGCCTTCTCCTTTCTGCTTTTCTGTAACTTTTTAAATAACTTTTCTGCTTTTTATCATCTTTTTTTCTCAACTTTTTAAACAGTTGTGTTTTTAATCATGTGCTGAGAGTATAGTTTCATTCTTACTTCCTAGAGTCATCCACTGTCAGAGCAGCCTGGTACCCAGGCAGTGATGCCTCATATACTGCTAGCAAGATACTGAATCCAATGTGGTTTCTGTTATGATTTCTGTTTGGATGGCTCCCCAGGCCTCATGCAGTCAGGGAGGCAGCTGAATCTAGCATTTGTGATTGGTTTGTTGTCTAGAGCAAAGATTGGCAGTGTGAGTGCTGTACCGGCCCAGGGGAAGAGCTGGCAAACAATATAAGGGAGGGAAAGAGGTGTGCTTTTCCCTTTTCGCTCTGTTTGCTCTTGTCACTTGTGGCTGCCATGAACAGTTGCCCCGTAGCCATGCCACCCTGCCTTGGAGTCAGCCGAGTATGGACTGAAATCTCCACAGACTGTAAGCTAAATAAACTTTTCCTTCCTTCATTTTAGGTGCCAGGTATTTTGTCTCAGCAACTAGTGAAAAGTAACCAAGACAGTTTTCCATCTCTGCTGATGGAGAGTGGGAAACATACTCAAGTTCAGGAGTATTCAAGCCTACCCCATCTGTAAACAGTTTTTCTACTAAGCCCTTGAGGTCACCCATGTCATATATGGGAGTTTAATAACTCTCAGCTTTTCATGACTGCCCTGCTGAATTTCTGGCTACCCCATTGCTCTGGAGGACAGACAAATTGGAACTGTCACCCAAGGCTAGATGCAAAACTGGCTGTCTGCAATATTTGTCCCCAAGAATCCTAATGCTTTTGACAGTGCTTATGAATGGCTTTTTCCACTTTCCATTTCAAATTGGGTCATGAAGTTGCTGGTTTCCACCATCAGCCCCACCCTGATGGAAGTGGACTGAGGGGAGTTGGGAGTCAGCAGCATTGGGCATCAAAATCCCATTGGCACTATATATTCTTACACCTCTTGAAGCAGTGTTTTATAAATGAAACCTTCTTAAATTGTTACTTGACTCTGGTTAACTGCCAGGTGGTTGGGGGCAGTGTTTTCCTCTTTCAGTTTTGCCAAGGTTGGCCCAGCTGCTCATTCACCATCTGGGAAGTCCTGACATCCAAAGAGTGGCCTTAAAATGCACATCGCACCACTTCTGAAGATTGTCTGAGTTACCCATGTTTAGCTCCCTCATGAATTATAATTGAGAAGATCTGAGTTGGATCTAAGGATCTAAAATTTTAAAGGCTTTGCAGTATAACTCTGAAACTTTAAAAAATCAGTGGTATAAATATGGCCTTTAAGAAGTTATTTTTGAATTTACTCTAATTTGTCATTTTACTCAACACCAGTTGTAGTTTAGTTTACCTTAGAATTATTCCAGTTGCTTTGTAAGCTATTGTCTCTGGATTTTTTTTTAATTCTCCAAAGTTATCCTATTATTGCTGTTTTCCTGATTTTAATTTATCCTCATCTATATGAAATGTTTTCTATTGTATTGTCATAATCTCAGTAACAGTTTCAAATTATCCATGGTTGTGGATGAAAATCAGTAACTAAAGCTTCATCTGAATGCTTATTCAGAAGTCCCCTCCCCATAATGAGCTCCACTGGGATAGGGATTGATTTTCCTCTGTTCCCTCCTTTACCCCCAGGAACTATGACAAACCCTCATGTTACAGGCTTGTAGTTATAATTTCATGATTGAAATGGCAGAAGAGTCCCTTGATATTAGAGAGCTAACAAGGCAATTGGATGGATCACACTATGTCACAGTTTTTGGTGATTGCTCTATTGTAAGATCAAGGCCACGACTCTCAACATTCATTGACCATTAGAACGATAGAAAACATAAAAGAAGGAAGGAAGGAAAGATGGAAGGAAGGAAGAAAAGGAAGGAAGGAAGGAAGGAAGGAAAAGGAAAAGGAAAAGGAAAGGAAAGAAGGGAGGGAGGGAGGGAGGGAGGAAGGAAGAAAAAGGAAGGAAAGAAAGAAGAAAGACAAGAAGGCAAGCAAGCATGAAACAAAAAGAATGAGATGCAAGAGTCCTCTGGGAAAAAGTCAGAGTTGAGAACCACTTGACTAAAGTCAGATTTCATTAAGCCAGTTTTAAGTTAGTAATTGATATTAATGGCTTTAAAATACCAGCAGCTTGAAGTATCTATCCTTTCTTTGAATTCTAAAATATGTGTGGCCAGAGTTTTCCTTAATCATCTGCAGCAGACATTTATGAATCATGGATAAGTATTTGGCAAGATTTGGGGTTTTGTCATTTTCTTTAAAAAGGCAGAATATAGAATCAACACCCAGTTTCAACTAGAGAATCTCTTTTGAATGGGAAGAACCACATTTTCTCTACATTTCCAGAAAACATTTTTAGTAGATGTCTTCAAATTTTGATTTGATTAATAGATTGTAAGAATTAACCTCTAAAGAAAGAAAACAATAAGTTTGGTTTTCCTGAGAAATTTCATTGGCACAAAAAGCAGTTTTAAAACATGCATTGCACATTTATTTCTTTAAACAGGAATTCTGACATTGCATATGTTTACTATGTAGCACTGTGACCTCATGTTGCTTGGGTGTCTTTTATTTATCTGCTGCTACATTACTCTAGCAATCTGCCATTGCTAGATGATAGAGATGATAGTTCTGTAAAATTAAGACAGTTTCCATATCATTATAGTAAGGTGGCTTAGGATAAGTTACAGTGTCCAATCTGTTTTCACCTTTAAAATAGGGGACTTTCATTATTATTTTCTTAGGTAAATATTTGCTTCGTAAGAGAGACTAATGACTCAACAGCCTATTGGATGTTATCTTGTCGAATGTCACATTCTCAGCATGTTGCATCTGAATGTATACGTGGGAGGAGCATAATTTATGAAATGTTTTGCTTTGTAAATGAGTAATTTTCAATCCATTGACATTAGTAGTATTGTATCTGTGATGACATATTCCCTTGTGGAGCTCACTTTTTCAGTAATGTAGTCCATTTGTTGCAAAAATACAAAAAAATACCATTCTTTCATTCTTCTTTAGTCTTGTTTTCACTTCAGCCTATTTCTTTCTTTAGCTAATTGCACCAGTTTGAAAAGAGTTGCTATTTTATAGCATTTTCTTCAAACATTAAAAAGAATTAGAAGCATTGCAGACATAAATAATTGAAGCTTGCAGTTGTACATTGACTTTTTGAAAAGACGTATTGAACAATAGCATAATCAGGGAGAGTTTTCCCATTATTGCCATTACTGGTTCCCTTGAGAATTTCTGCAGTGTGCTTGCCGTGTGACTGCAGGTGGTATCTCTCACAAATAACTCCAGGTGGATTCACATTCATCCTAGTTAATAATTACATGAAAACTGGTCCCATTTAGGATATGTTTGCTTTAATGAAATTAGGCAGAAAAACTCTAAAGAATATACTTCCCGGAAAGTCATGTTGGAGTGTGTGTCTTTTAGTAAGTTTTCCCCCAGAAGAAGCAGCAAAAGAGAATTTCTTTTACTGAAAAAACTAAGAGTGACCTGTGAGGAGCTTCCAACTTCCTGACAAAATGCAGATTTTCACTTTAGGAAATTCTCGCCCTATATTAATATGTGGCAAGATACGTTGTCACATTATTCTGTTAGAAGAAAGACAGTTGTTGGGAGGTCTACGTCTTGCCTCTTTTTGTTTTGTGTGCATAGTATTTGCTTCCTGCTCCTAGTGACTTCAGACCTGCAACCTCATCATCAACAGCATCCAATAGCTCTATAAACATCATCCCAGGGAAACTACTCTAATCAATTCCTGCAACTACTGAGGGTGAGGCATATATATATATATGCCATATATATACTCCATATATATGGAGTAGCTAGCTTCTCAATATAATTTAATTGAAGGAAATTCAATCATATATATGAATATAATTGAAAGGAATAAATTTAGCTTGTGCTATTTACACAGATTTTTAAATTCAAATTGTTAAGTCTTTTTCTAGAACTAATTCTTTATATAATGTTAGAGAAGTTAATTAATCTCCAGACCTCAGTTTCTGTCTGCAGGGTAATGATAATGCACACTATCTTTCCTGAAGATGTCATGGTAAATGAGATCATTATTTAAAGTCTCACCATCCAGTGGATGTGTTGGGCACTGCTTGATCAACATTACCAGTGTCCCCAAATGTCTCCCCATCCCTGCTCTGCTTATTTTTCCCTATCCCATGTTTTTCTAAAAATATACTGTAATATTCCTCGATATGGAGGATTTCTCTGGTTTGCAAGGCCTCAGAATAAAAATAGCAGTATTTTCATACTTGGTTTCATAAGGGCAGCAAATGTTTCTCAGTGCCTGTGGACTGGAAGGTTTAGAATTCTTATGAGAGTCCCATTGACAGCTTCAGGGAATCCAGCAGCTGCTATGCACCTCAACAATCAGACCTAACAGGAAAATCAACTTCAGCTGTAATTAATAGCTGGCCATGGTGATGGTCAATGTGATGCTAATTATACCTCTCTATTCTCTTGCTCCATGACTACTCTGTATTGGGAGATAAAGTAAGATAGGCTGATGGGGCCTGACATTTTTGATCTCTGGTTAGGTCTTATTTTCAAGGAAAGGAGATATGAAGTAGGAATTAGTATTCTTCTTGTTTCTCAGGATGCATCTTCTCATCACCCCGTCAATGAAAATTGAATGTTCAATTCTTGAATGTCTACAGACTTTGACTAAGTAGGTATAATAATATATCAGGAGTCTCATTTTTAGAAGTAAACTTGGATATGGATCACTAGCAGAAGCATGTCATTGGTATTTTCATGAATCAAAAGTAAACATCTTTTGAGTATCTGCCATGATAGAGTACCATGCTGTATTAGTCAGCTTTTTGTCACTGTGACAAAATACCTGGCAAAATCAACTTATAAAGAAGAAGATTCTGTTTGGGTTCATGATGTCAGAGGTTTCAGTCTTGGTTAATGACTCCATTCTTTTGAGACCTGTTAGCAAAGTAGTACATAACTCTGGTAGCATGTGGCACAGAGGATTTCTCATCTCATGAAACCAGGAAGCAAAGGGAGAGAGAAGTGCACAAGGTCTTGCTATTCTCATCAAGGCCATGTTCCCAGTGACCTAACTCCCTTCTTCTGGATCACACATTCTAAATATTCCATCACCTTCCACTAGCATCACAGGGCACCAAGCTTTTAATACATGGACCTTTGGAGAGAACCCCAAACCCAGTTACAGCATTTTGCTCCTGGTCTCTGAAGTCTCAGGTTCATCTCATAGTACAGACTACACTTACTGTCTCCAAGATTGACAAATTCTAAATGTTCCAGCATTGTTCTAAAGCCCAAGTTCAATCTCCTTTGAGACTCAAGGTAAACTCTTAACTGTGAGCTCCTATAAAAATCAAAAAGAAAGTTATATACTTCCAAGATACTGTAGTACAAGAGAAATATTTCCATTCCAAAAGACAATAGGAAAATAATAGATATCAGACCAATGCAAAATCAAAACTCAGCTTACAAATATTGAGTCTTACCACTTTATAAGCAGGGCACATGACATCATGATGTGGGCTTTGCAGGTCTTGGGTAGCCTCGTCCATATGTCCTTCTTGACTGTAGCCCACGTGACCACACTTTGATCTGGCTCAGTTCCCTGCCTGCATCTTCCTGTCATATGCAGCCCATGTTTCTGGCATCTCTTACTCCCTAGATCTCTAAGATGCTTTGGCTTCACTCTCAGAGCTTCATACATATCCATGTCAACAATTGCTTGCAGGGAGTTTACCTGGCCTCCCAAGCTTTCCTCTGAAATCTCAGTGGACACCTCATGACTCATAACCCTTCTGTTCTGCATGCCTGCAAAATCCACATCTTATGGGTAATGCCAAGACCTCACACATTCACTGGCTCTAAGGTTCACTACAGCCATAGTTACTGGAAGGAAGACTTCTGACTTCCTTCATGGCTGTATATGGGAAGTGAACCCTAGGGAAACCATTCTCTCAGATACCCTGTATAAGCAGAGTGTCCCAGGGCATTCTTAAAAGAAAGTCTCTAAGAACTTGTGCATACAGTACTTGCATCAGCTATGGGTCAGGACCTGTTAATTCCTGAATTTCTCTCAAGAACCTTTTCTACAGTTTCAATGCAAAGTACTTGATTTCTTTATTTTCTTTTTATATATTTTATTAGTGCACATTAATTTTATAAAATATTGGGTTGCAATGTGGCACTTTTTTAGTTTCTAAATGTTATTAGTAAATGTTTGCAGAATGCAGTGATTGCATTCACTGTGGTCCGTGTATATAACACCTTTAATTTTTTTGTCCCCCTCGCCTGTACCCCTTCCCCCTTCCTCCATCACTTGTTCCCTGTCCCTTTTGCAAAAGTTCTATTTCCCATTATGTTTTATTACTCCCTTTCATTTATATTTCGGGTTTCTCATATAAGAGAAATCATGTGATATTTCAGAGTGCATGTGTAATTTATTTCACCTAACATTATGGTCTCAAGGCGCATTCATTTTCTTACAAATGACTCAAATTTATTCTCCTTTATGGCAGACTATTGCTCCGCTGTGTGTACACAGCTCACATTCTTCACCATTCATCTGTTGGTGCACACATTGTCTGCCTCCAACACCCAGCTATTATGAATTGTTCTGCTTTAAGCATGGCTGTACGTGTGTCAGTATAATATAATATGTTTAACTCTCTCAGGAAAATATCTGCTTCCTTTTAAGAGTGCTGTTCACTTTAGCAACTGCCTCTTACATGGCAAGACCTTTTCACTTCTTCCTTTTCTGGCCAAACTGCAGGGTTTTCAAGGTTTTTTTCACTGTGCTCCTTTTTTGCTCCTGTCCTTCATTTGTATGTTTTCCTAAAAGCAGCCGGTCATACTCATGGTACTGCCTTAACACAGTGCTGCCTTCAAATTTCCTCTGTCGGATATGCCAGTCTATCACTTTTAGGCAGCCCTCCCCAAAAGTCTTAGGGAATGAACACAATGTAGCCAAGTTCTTTGACTCAAGGCCTCTAGTCCAGTTCTCAACAGAGTCTTTCTTTCCATCTGAAACCTTATGAGCACAGCCTGTCAGCATTCTGGTCTTCCGTGGTGCCAGCGAAATCACCTAGTAAACTCTGCTCACAATAATCTAGGCTTTAGTTTCTCCAGACTCTTTAAAATTCTTCTCACACAATAAAAGCTTCTAAATTACATTATGAGGTACAGTCACAGCAATGAGCCCTCTTCTTGACAGCAATTTTCTGTACTACTGTAGTTAGTTTTTGTGTTCCCGTGACAAAATACCTTGAGGTAATCAACTTTAAAATGGTTCATTTGGGGTCATGGTTTCAGAGGTTCTCGTCCGACAGTACTTGTCCCAGCGTTTTGGGTCTGTGACAGCGCAACACATCATGGCAAGAGAGCACAGGAAAGTGTGGCTGTTCATTTCAGGTGCTCAGGAGGGAAAGAGATGAAGAAAGGCCAGGGTCCCAATGTCCTCTTCATGGGAACGCCCCAACATCCTTCCTTCCTTCCTTCCCTCCCTCCTTCCTTCCTTCCTTCCTTCCTTCCTTCCTTCCTTCCTTCCTTTCATCCTGCAAGCCCCACATCCTAACTCCCACTGGCACCACAGTCTAAACTATAGCATACAGGACTTTGGAGAATACTCCAGATTCAAGCTATAGCTCATGCTAAACAAGGGGAGCAATAAATTTGTAAGCGTAATAGCAGCTAATAATCAATGAGCACTTACTGTACCCTAAGAATGACACTAAATATTTACATAGGGAACCTTGGTTAATCCTCAAAGGGATAATATGAGATGAATGAGGCTACATGTATAACAAGAAAATTATTATAGCATTTTAGAGTACAAGAAGAACCATGGTGCCCTCCAGATAGGGATTTCTAGGCAAGGTAGCTTTTGAAATGTTTCCATAATGATTATGATTTAGGTATGTAGCAAGGAGTTAGGAATTTCTGACTTAGGACTACTTAAGTAGGTAAAACTAAGAATAGTGCTTATTCATTCATCACATTTTTCAAGTATTTTTGCTGCCATAAATGATGTAATGTGTCACAATGAAGAATTTACTGTCTTTGGCTAGTATGTTTTCAAGATCTATGTTTATATATGAGATCTACCTTTCTCCTTTTTTGTGTTTGCATACTCTCAGGTAAGATCACAATTCTATTCTTGCATTGAATTTTAGGTTTTCTCTGATATATTACTATTAATTATCTAACATTTTAGTGTTGGATTTTCTCTGGTATTTACTATTTTACTATTCACACTGTTACTAATCGGTAAAATAATGGACATGTTCATGTGTATATCCACAATACACATGCAAGAGTTGTTGAATAGACAAGCCTAGTAATAGATTGGATAGCAAGATATTTACAGTTTCAGTTTTACTATATCCCGCAACATTCACCATTCTCCAAATGTGTCTTTCTTTCTGGGCTATAAGCCATGTTCCTGTTCTCCCACTTTTCCATATGCCTCAGTCCTTATGCTGTACGAGTTTAGGTTAATCTGATGAGTGAGAAATATTTTTATATAACTTACATTTTCACAGGAATATAATTGGGAGTGCACACCTATCTAAATATTGATTTATCATCACAGTATCTACTTCCATTTTCTCAATTTTAATGTTTCCTATATGATAATTTTTTCATATGATTGCAGGTTAAGAAAGAATTCTAGTATTTATAAAATTCTGGTCTATTGTATTAAAGTCAAGTTCTAAAAGAAGGTATGAGAAGCGACAGCCTCAAGAATTTTTTTTTTTTTCTGCTAAGTGAAGGCACAGGGAAATAAGACAATAGTGTCCCTAGAGTTTGGATAGAAAAATGCCTGATGCTTTGACAGGAACCTGTGACACGAATGAGAATTTTAGCAGAGAGGGAGCAAAAGTCTACTTTAAAGAAGAGAAAGAAACTGCCTGCTGAAACACAAACAAAAAATTAGCTGACTAGGAAGATGATTGATTCCTTTGTACTTGGAAAACTGGGATTAGTAGGAACCAGTCATAGAAAGGGCTTGTTTTCAGAGAAACCAGAGAGGCAGCAGCCAAGGCCTGAGTCACATGTGGGATAGAGCAGTTAGGCCAAGTCCTGGGGAGACTGCTGTGTCCTGGAGGATTGGAACAGAAGACTCAAGGAAGTCAATCCAAATCTCATTCATTTACACTCTTAATGATTTTTTCCACAAGCACTCTCTGAACAATTAGTTTAGTCTTCTCCTAGTCAGTGATGAATTCATGTATGAATTCATATATCTGATGTTCCTGTTGTGTTGTCCTTACAAACATAAAAATGAAGCCAAGAGTATTAAATTAATGCATTGTGAGTGTGCTGTCTAAACATTTTTGCTTTCCAGCAGAATGCAGCTCTGATGAGCGTGGCCTGTCATAGCCGGGTATCAGCCCACTTCTAATTTGAAGTTGGCCTATGCTGCTCCAGTCCTCAGTCCATAGGCCAGTGACTAATGAAAGCTTGTCTAAGAGCCAACTGTGCATGGAAAAGCAGCCAAAATATGGCAAACGTCTCTCTTGATTGGAAGCTCACACATGATGGAGAAGTTTAAGTTCCCAGGAAAATACACTTATGACCAAAAGATAATGGTCTAAAACCCCATGGGCAAGATGTATTACATACAATTATAGCCCATTCACTTCCATGAAGTAAGCATTGCAGAATTCAAATGAGTGTGAATAGTATCATTTGAGGGTCAAGAATATACTTTATAAAGCATATCATTTGCAAAATTGGTAGTTTATTAGTTAAAACAAATCATACGTTACATTTCTGAAGTAGTGCAGCATTGTTTGGGAGATTCACTGTGCTGAAAACCAAAAAGCTACTAATTAGATAGGCTCAACAGAGAGCCAGATGCTTCAGTATATAACAAAAAGTAAGTACAACATGGTGGTTAAAAGAAAGTGATTGGCACTAGATGTTCTAGTTTTTGTATATGTGAACACCAGGAATTAAATTCTCAAAGCCCTTAGATTAGTTAGCTCTAAAAATAAAACCACATGGTTATATATATATGTATGTAGATATATGGATATAAATTGACCATATTGAGAAAGAGACAGAGATATAGAAATAGGCAGAGAAATACAAATAAGTAACCAGATCTGATAAGCACATTTGACACAGTTGAATTGTGCCAGCATCCTCCTGGCACTATCAGGCATCCATATTTATTTAGTCACTAAAATAAATAAAGATCACTTGAAGCAATTAACCTAGTACTTATTGGCTCCTAAGGACCATAAACATTAAATGGTGCTAGGGTTGTTGGAGCTGTTGTGTGGTGGTAATTGTTTTTGTTATTACTACTTCTTTGTCATGGTGGCTTTCCACAGTGGGGTTTTTACTAAGTTGTGATATCCTCAGACCGTACTGAGGAAAGTAAAAGACCGTCTCTTCAGTTATTTCTATTTTTTATTGCTTTGGCTCTCAGTGAGCATCACAATATACACAGCATCAGCACTGCTCAGGAGCTCGCCAGAAACACACACTCTCAAGCCTTGCTAAGAGCTAGTAGAGCAGAGTCTCTAAGAGTGGCACTGGCGACAGGGTTAGAATGAGGTCTCCAGGTGATTCCAACACACGCTTAAGTTTGATGGTGGAAAGATAATGCTACCTGTTACTGCCTTTTTGAGATATGCTTCACATGCACTTACTAGTCCATAAAATCTAATATGCAATTCATTACTTCTTAATACAGTCACGGAGTTGTGCAATCATCACCCGATAATATTAACAGCTGTTGATCACCCCAAAAAAGACCTCCCCTCCATTAGCAGTCTCTCCAGTGACATCCCCCCAGCTGTTGGTGATAACTTTTGCCTATTTTGGACATTTTATACAAGTAGAATAAGATAACATACAGTCTTTTCTGAATGACTTCTTTATGTAACGTAAAATTCTCAAGGTCCATCCATGTGGTCAAGCCATTCTTTATTACCATGTAAACATCCCTCTTTGTGAAGTCACTTCCACTTCTAATGCAGTCATTGTTGGGCTTGTTTCTGATTCCCCACAGCCTGGTGCAGCCTGTGAGGGGCTTCTATTGCTGTGTGTGCATGTGTGCTCTTTGTAGTTTCCATAATGTAGAAACTACTAAAAACCCCAAGGTCAATTCTGTGTTCCATCTACCATAAATACAGAATTGGCATTTTATAAATATATATACAGGCCTCATACCTAGTGCTATTTTATACCATTATACTGACATTTACTGTTTATTTTCCACCTTTCATTTGATATCTTACTACTTTGAATAAGACAGTGTGAATGATTAAATAATAACAAAATCACAAGATGAATTTGCTATGTATTATGTTCAAAACTCTTTCTAAATCCACACTCTTTCTAAATTTAGCACTCTTCAGTATAAGTTGAATGATACCACCATATTTTTTCAAGCTGCAAAATTCTAGTCTCATACTCCTGAGTTTATATACTTTTAAAATGATATGTATCTTCCCAACTACTTGAGAAAATAATGCCATTATATTTTTATATACTCTACAGTTTGCAAATCACCTTCCCTGCTCTTTTGCTCCTGAAAATAGAAATATAATTTATATCATTCTTTGTTCAGTTTCTGCTCCATAATTTAATTTTGCAACGTAAATTCAGATGGAATTTTTTATAACATAGAATTTTATTAGATTTTGTGCTAAGATTTTTTTTCTCTTAAAGAGACCAAAACAAATGAGAAAAAGGCATATTAGCACTGTCAGGAGATACAATTTTTGCCAGATAAAGGGAAAAATGCCTTCTTCATAAAAATGAACTGATTTTACAGCAGCTGCTCTAGAAATAAATGTACTTATGAGAAATTCATATTATTTCTGGTCACTATTTAAAAAAATTCTTCCTGTAAGATAATAAGAATCTCACTCATACTTTGCATGAGGCATGGAGCACTTTATTAAATATTGCATGATCATAAAGTAAAAATGCCACCAAGGCACTGTGCAGACTTGTCCTGGGTTCAACCAGACTAAATAAGCAATCTGTGCTAATAAATAAATAGACAATTCCAAAAAGCCCTAAGTCCAGCTCTAACTGGTGAGTTTGTGCTTCTCTGTAATTGACTAGATCCATACAACTTTATTATGCATATTAGTAAGCTAAAAGTTGTTGATCAGTTTGTGACTCCAGACCCGAGAACTGAATTCATTTTTCTGTGATAAACTTAATAATGAGTAGAAGATGTGATATGCTGAGAACGGGAGGACTAAATGCCCAACACGTAACTGCCTTAAAACTTTGTGGCGAGAATTTAGTCCCGAAGGCTTCATTTGTGTAGTTCATAGACATTGTAGAAATCAGCCCTAAATAATAGGACTTTGTGGGCAAATAAACTTATTTTCAGAAAATCATGCAGTTTTACATCCATATGGTCAGTTATAACCTTCCCTAGTACAATACTTAAAGTTCTTTCATACATTAAAATTTTGTATTGCAGGAGTGATGGATTTGGACCCTAATGAAAAGTGGAAACTCTGTGTTCCATTTCTATTTGTGTCAAGATAAAAGAAAGTCATGGTACCTTGCAGCCTGATTTATGTAGTTTTATGATAAATAAGAGTAAGTTTATTTTTCTGCCATTGGCTACATCCTTTGAATAATAAGAGGAGCATATATTAATAGCCTTGGTTCAGGTACTGAGAAGAAAGGAAAAGGAAAAATATACCATTTTCTAAAAGGAATTAGAATTTTTGAGATGTTGACATATAATTGCTAGTGAAAATGAATGTATGTGCCTTGTGTGTTTCTTTATACTTGAAATTCAGTTTGAAAGTTAGTAGTTGCCTTTTCAATATCCTTATCTCCAACTAAATATTTAAATGGTATTAACATATTTCTTGCTAATATGGTGCTGAATTCTACTAATTTCCTTCTGACCTTTGGAAAGTTATAGGAGCAAAATTTTGAATTAATAAAAATTATAATAAAGAAAACTAAAACTAAAACATCTTAGTAAAATTTGGAATTATGTGTGTGCGGTTAATAGAAGAAAAATAGATCATTTTTAATTTATTTGGAGTTTGCTGCCATGAAAACATGCATTAACCATCACCCCTGTGGCTGGGACTCAGAGTGTAGGGTGAATGGTGCGGTCTTCCAGACAGGCAGCTGTTTCTTTCCCTCACAAATACAAGCTTTCTGTTTAATCAAATTATCTGCACTGAATATTTTTCCCAGTAGCTAAAAGAGAACATTACTACACTGAAAGTATTTGTATGCTCCATAGATGTTGATTTCTCCTCTTTGGAAAATGCTGCCATTCTGATTCTCATGCAAAAAAAAAAAAATTGTAGTGGTACTTGTGCTCACATTTTAAAGACCTTTTCTGAATCATCATTGCCATCATTTTGTGGCTTCATGTCACCACCTCATTGGTACCAAGGTACTTAATGTCATGATACAGCCTTTTAATTTAAGGAAACAAGTTCTACTGAACAATTTAAATAAGTGCAGTTAATATCTTTTCCATTTCTGTCAGGATATATTCTTGAGGTCTATAAATATCTTGTTTTCCTACAGAATCCACTTTGGAAAGAAAAGTAGATATTGTCTACTTTACAAACTTTATAATATCTTTCATCGAGGAAAGTATTCATCTAATAAAGCAGTTACTTTTCAATATAGATATTATTGCTTTTAACCTGGAAGGATTATGCACCAACCTTCCGGAAATTTCAATGAAAGGGTCCATACTTGGATTGTGAGAGAAAGGCTTAGTGATTCCCCCAGGTGAGTTGGGGCAGGAGCTGAAAAGCTGTGTGGATAAAATCCTGTTCCCTTCCTGTGTCTGAGCAAAGTAGTCTACCATGAGAACATAGGATCCTCTTACCAAGAGTAAGAATTGATACAGAATTACTGGAGCAAGGTCAGACCCCTGTGTTTGAGGAAAAGGTCCAAACCCACTTTAGAAAATCACTTACTTTTGACAAAATGAATTTGGCAGCCTTTCAAGTCTTATGCTCCAAATAAAGTAACTGAGACTGAAAGTGAATTGGAATGAGCTTTTTATATATTACTCTTTGATTTGCTTGGAGACCAAAGTTGCAGCTAGTATATGTTTATTTATTTCATTTATTATATTGTATTATTTTACATATGCCACTAATACATAACATACAAATATAATTAAAATGAAATTGAAAAATTATTCAAATACTTCATTTGCTTAGACATGACTTGATTCTGTCTATAAGTTACATTTACATTTAAATGACTTGATCATTATGACTTCTAAGAGTTATGCTTATTTTTTTACTACTTTTTCAATCACAAAATTTCATGCTAATTTTACAACTTCTAATATTTGTATGTCTTACTAAAGTGAAATAAATTGAGAAAAGACAAATAACTGTAAAATGGCACACCACTTCCCTCCCGCCAGTATGCAAACGGATCACTTTGCTCTTTATTTTCAGGAGTTGCTGAAGTACCGCAAACCTTTGATCATAGAATAAATTGTTGTTTATTCAGGCTTTTGTTGTTAAAAGTCCTTCTCAAACTCCTTTCATTTTTATGCACCTCTAACTTTTCCTGGTAATGGTATTTTAAAACTGCAACATTTGGATGAGACCTTAGTGATTACTTAGTGACTCTGCCGTCCAAGGCAGGAATTCTTTATACAGCTTCCTTAACAGATTGTCAGCTAACCTTTCCTTGCACCTGTCCAAGAGCAGGGAATTGTTACTTTGCGTATCAACCCCTCTCATGGTTGGACAGGTGTATGCTTAATAAAACTTAGCTTCATGTTAAACTGAAATCTGTCACCTCATAACTTCCATTTGTTGATCTGCTCCCTGCCTGGATCAATGTAGAGAAATTTTCTCTTTCATCCCTTAAGTCAGCTTGTCAAGTATTGAAGATCATTTTTGTCTTTTGCTTAATCTTTATACCCCGCTAAGATGCAAAAGTAGATAGAATCCCTCGGGAGTGATATCCCTAACTTCTGTCAATGTGCTTTTTAAAAACCCCTTTAGAAGTAATTCTGAATGCTAAACACAATAGCATAAAACAAAACAGTAAAATAAAACAAAGGTCTTCCCTCCTTCCTTCTTAGTTTTTCCCCTTCCTTTCTTCTTTCCTTTTCTCTTTCATTTCTTCCTCCTTTCTTTCTTTGCTCTCTTTCTTCCTTCTGGTCATGTAGTGGCTGCTATCTACCAGGCACTTTTTAAAACACTGAAAACATTTATAACTCTGAACCTTATTTTAACCCTATGGATAAAGTCTTAAAAATTAAGAAAGTACCATAACTAAATAACTTCTTCAAGACCTTGCAAATAAGAAGCAATGGAACCAAGCCCTCTATTTCCAATTCTTGTCCTTAAGATCCCAGGCTGATCCATGTATATTTATCTCTTTATTCCTGGGTTCATGAATTCCATAGCCCTTCTAAAGAAACTTTGTCTCATTGCATAGTAAATGGAAAGATATCCTCTTTTGTCATCTGCATTGCTCTTTACAGGGTTTCTACCAAGCTCTGCTGAAATACTTAGTATTTTGCCATGAAATTTCAGTGCATTTTTGCAATGTGTGTTCCCAATCTTTTCAATCTTTGTAGTGCATGTATATTATACAGAGTAGTAGATTTTATTTTGGCATATTTATACATGCATAAAATACTTTGATAACATGCACCATCATTATTCTCCTTTACCTCCCTTTCCCTTCTCTTCTTAAATGTGTACATTCTTAGTTTTGTATTCCCTAGCACTCACATATGTAGAGTACAGTGGCTCAAGGGGCATTATGTACTTTCGTGCGTTAAGCAATGGATCGTTGTATGATATAGCAAGCTTCTAGCCAGTGGTGTCTATCTATCACTTAGAGTTTTGCAACCAAGCATTTATATAAATAAGCAAATACAGGAAGTTAAAATTTCAAAGAGAAATCCCATGGAGCAGTTCCTTTGGGCATGGTAAGATAACCATACTGAATGATCACGGATGTACCAAACCCAAAATAAGTCATGTGTTCATGCCATGTAGTCTTCTAGAACCAATTTCTGGTGGATTCTTTGACTAAACCAGATCACAAACTCTTCACCAAGTTTGAAAGTTGAGGAGATTAATAATTTGGAATTTGCTAAGTCTCCATCATTCCCCACTGGACAAGCAGCATAACAGTGGCAAAGGCAGTAGAGCTATCCTTCCTTGGCACCTGCTTTTCTTCATGAAGATTCACCCAGCAATACAAGAGCAAGAAACCGAGCCACCATGTTAAAGCCCTAAGCTATTGTGCTTTATGCCATGGAGGAGGGGCCTGGGTCACTCAGGGGTCTGCCTACCACCAAGGCAGACAAGTTTACATCACTTGCATCATGGTGACTTCTTCCTGCTCTATTCTCTTTTTGCAACATAGGGCCTGCACAGATTGACATTAGTTGACTTGTTTGAGTATCAGTTACTTCTACAAAAGCATTGCACCCCACTCTGGAGTGGATAGTTCTTAACACTTTCTTATATCAAAGAACAAAGCATTTGTACAGAGAGTGTGATACTGTGGATTGAACTCAGCACTTTGGCACTGAACTATGTTCCCAGCCCTTTTGACGTTTGACACAGGACCTTGCAAAATTGCTAAATTAGCCAGGCTGGCTGGAACTTGTCTTCCTTCTGCCTCCGCCTCCCACACTATTGGGATTACAGGCATGCGCTTTCACATTCAGCTATTGTAAATTAAGCATACGGGTTCATTTTGGACATACACACAAGAATATGCTGTGTTCTACCTCTTAGCAAAGCTCTCATCTGTTGGGAGCTAATCACAAACAAATAAATTATGATAGATTAAGGATTCTGTGATATTATTTGCAAACTTGTCTTGGAAAGACAAAGAAGCAATAAACCAGTTAGAGGGATGGTAAAAGTGTGGGACACTGTCAGGGGGCAACAAATAGGGGTGACCGTTAGCCTGTGTTGTTAGTGCGTAGGTAAATTAACACATCCCACCTGCAGGGAGCACAATGTTTGATTTTAAAAGCTATTACTTATTCTGAAATTTCAGCATATTTTTGCTACAGGCCTAAGATTACGGCATACACACAATATTAAAGTAAAGTACTTCATCAAATTAAAACCTCCAAGAAAGTAACATTAAGAAAACCTAGAAAAGTTATTCATATGTATGCTATTTGGGGAACTTTAACCTCTCATTTTCACTGGTGTTCTGGGATATCTAGCCTGCCTGAACTTTCTCCTTTGTATCCTACTGCTTTGTATCATAGTAGTTGCAATCTCATTGACTTCCTATCAATACTTGTAAACAATAATTGTGCTCAACCCAAATTGACCCTTATCCTTTATTCTTAGAATTAGGAAAAACCATGCCAGAGTCTGACGTCTTGCAACTGACAATCATAAACTGGATTTGTTCAACAGTCATCCCCTGTAGTTTTCATGTTGGATTAAAGTGTTCTGTGATGTTAAAAATATAATATACCAAATGGAATTTCATTTCGGTTTTGCTCTATTGTTTTTAGAAGTCGATTCCCTTCTTTTTTCTGTGTATTTCATTCATGATTGTTAAGTGAAAGGAGCTTATAAATGCTGCCGTGCTCTGTACATGGTACTGAACAAGAGAGCATGGAGTCTCTTGAACAACTGTTTGCTGTGAGAAGAGAGAGCAGATTTTACCAAAAATACTCCCCCAGTAATGCTTTGAGGGGAAAAAAAGCATAATGTTACAAATAATAACCCAGTGATATTACATTAACATAAAACCATTAGTGAAAATGAAGGATTGTTTATAATTGAGCAAGACCAAAATACTATTATTAATCTTCATTTGCAAACTTCTTTTATTAGTAAGAACTATTGAAAATATTAAATCACCCCACAGTAACTATTAGTTCAAGTATCCATATTGTACTGATGAGCTCCTAGCCTTTACCAAGACATAGAAATTTTAATCAAATGTATTTGTTTAATGACTAACTAGCATATGCATAGTCCAAATACGGGACACTGTCAGAGAGAGCTCCTTTTGTAGCCTTGGAGGACCTTGCCTCATGTACCATTTTTATACAGCGTTCTTCAGCATATGGCACATCGGGGATGTCAAATATATTCATTATCCTAAAATAACTCTAGTGTATGTGAGAGACATGATGTATACAATGAAAGAAATGAGGGGTGTATGTGAGGAGATACCAGGCTGGAGCCAAAGAGTGCCCCAAGCTCCTGAAGGAAGTGACTTCATCGCATGTTCTATTCACTTGAAGCATTTGAGTTGGATCTTGAGAGAATTTTTACTTAATCTTAAACACTGTCAGCTTCAGAAATATTTGATGATAAGCAAAAAGGACCGCACAAGGAGCACTTGGATTTGCAGATTTTTAGGGAGAAACTTTGAAATAATTTAAGTATGAATTTCTCAAGGCAATAGAATGTGACTGTAGTAGAATTTAGACTCTTCTCCTTTGTGTGTGGTTATGTAAGAGTTTCTATACTCTTCCTACTGAGCTACACTGACTTCTGATTTGGCTACAGATTTTAGTTAATTTTCATATCAGTACCGACTGACTACTTCATTTCAAATCTGGGAGTGTAAATGTACAACTGTGTTTCACGTGTGAAATTGCTACCAAAGCCTTACATTTCTTGAATCTCAGGTGGACACCTACTTGCTTGAATACAGTTTTACCTTATTCCTACCTTCAATCCCTAACTAATGCTGGAAAGAAAGAATCACAAAGATTATGTTAGTGGCAGCCAATGAAGAATTCAATTTATAGGTTAATTTCCATAATTTCAGTGTAAAACAAAAATAAAATAATGTAGGCAGAAAAATACCTGATTGATTTTAACATCTCCATATTAAAATGAAATATTTTTATTACTATGAAAAGTCATGTGAAATGTGCTCCATTTCCTAATTGTTGATTTGTTACATAACGATGTATTCATAGATTGCTTCTATTTCTGATGTAATTGCTTATTTCTATCATGCCTGTCATGCTAGAATACCAGTACCTTGACATCACAAAGACAATTTTAGAGAAAAACTTGTCTCCTTAGCTTTTTCCACTTCTCAGTCATTTGTATGATTGACGTGAGGGGTGAAAATACCGATCAAAGCCCTCAGAGTTCCCCAGCAACCAAGAAGAGACAAAAAGCTCTGTTTTCATTGCAGAAATGCAGCTCCAAGCTGGCATGATTTCTGCCTTCCCTCTAGTCACTAATGTGATCCAGTTTCCCAAAAGCAGATGGACAACAGCAGTCTCCTAAGTTAACCGTTATAGCTTATGCATTAATCATGAGCGTACAGTATTAACGTTGCATTTGTAAAGCTAGGTTTTCAAATTCAACACATGAGAATATTCATTTCTTTGTAAAATATGTGTGCATGCTTAGGATTAGCTGCCTCCATCCATTTGGGGCAATTTTGTAATGACCAAAATATTCACATAGTAGCTGCATTCTGAGGCCCAGAGCTTAGATTTTTGCTGGGGATCAAAAGTTCTTAAAACTGACTTTCATCTTTCTATCACTTACTTGCTGGATGAGATAATTTTTATACGTATTAAATTATCTTGCTTTTGTACAGCCTCTGTCCAATAAACCATTGTTGCATATTTCCTAATGAGCGGTGTTCCTGAAAGTTTAGTATTTTGGAAAAGCAAGGCACCATTTAATATTCTATCCTTTGTAGTTTCAATTTTTAAGTCAAATTTGCATAATGGTAAAGTGCAATGTTCATAGATTTTCTAAGTCTACCAAAAAAGCACTTTAAACTCCCAAATTATTCAAAAACTGACTGACTTCATTATCACTATCATGTTTTCTTAAAGCAACATTTAAATATTCCTTAGAACAAAGCTTTCTTTTAAAAAAGAAGCATTTTGTTAAAAAAAAAAAGTGAGATTTACAGACCCTAGAACAAATGCTATCCATAGCACTTACGACTTAAAATGACCGTTTCGTGGTTACTTACCTCAGAGTTCCAGACTATGATGTATGTGACGACAAGAAAGTCTTTTGAACTAACATGAATCCCAATGTCATTCCATTCGTGCGTTATTTTTTTAAGAAGTTAATGAGTAATATCTCACTTAGCCATAAAGTATGTAAGATAATTTTCCTATCTAAGTTCTGCTATACTTTATCAATTCAGAGTTCATGGCTGTATTTACCATGTACTCATATGAAAATTTCAGAGCTCATCTATACATTGGAATTCTGTGTATCATTATAAATGACAAGAATGAATTCACAACTTAAACTTCTTTTTGTGTGTTTCATCAAGTTACTGTACTAATAGTTCTTTTCAAACCACTAAACCAGTTTTAATGTATTATGCTATTGAAATAATATTCTTATAAATGAGTGAGCGCCATCGTTCCTGTTACCTTGGAATTATAAATGCAGAAGTAGTACCACAAAATACATTTTTAGAAATAATCAAGTTATTTGAAACAATAATGAAGTTGAAACAATGTGGAAGTTTCAAAGTAATAATAAATGGCCTCTTATGCGTGTATGTGTATTCTTGAGCATGCCTGTGTTTCTTAGGCAACGGTTGTGGTTGAAATTAGTTGATTTAAAAGTAGTTATACCAATTCAGTAGAGCAGATATTTTAATAAGGTAACACCAGCCCAGACACTTTCATTTACCCTCTTTTACCAAAATACATAGTAAAGGTTAAGGGTCCCTTGTGCACATTGCTACCTGCATCTCCCAAATACTTCCAGCAGTGTCATTATCTGTGGCTGTATTGAGCATGGATCAGGAATGTCCTATGATTATCCACCCTTCCTCAATCCCAGCACCAGTTTTAGTACAACTCAGAAATATTAAATGATGCAGATCTGCATCCCAGGTCAGCAGATACCCGCGATTAAGTTAAAACAAGCCCCCGCGGACTGTCTAGGGAGCGATCTCGTTTTAGGTGATTGCAGGTAAGCCTATGCCTACACGGTGAGCTGTTGCAGACTGTTTCCAGCCCCTGAGGCAATCACTCTCCCTATCACTGCGGAGCGTCTTCCCCTAAGCAGCACAATAGGGATAACAAAACCTATTTCAGTCTCAATTTAAGTTGAATTCCCAGCTGGAACTTGAAATGAGTTTGTAATGAACTTGCAGCAGTGATTATCTCATACATGCACAGAAAAGGGTTCAGATCCTGCAGTGGTTCTCAGACACTATTTTAAAGGTGTTCCCTTCTCCAGAAACAGACAAAACCCAGAAGTTGATGGTTCTGTATATTATTACATGGTATGTGGGGTAGTCAGCTGGGTTATAGTTTATTTTATTTCTTGTCCTAGCAGGGAGTGATACAGCTGCATATAATATAATCAGAGAATTTCTTTTCAATGACTTAACGTTGTTATCAGAAGTTACTGTTAGTGCATAGGATGGCAGCAATGCTATACAAAGAAATTACACTGAAGGCCAGGGTTGGTTAGAATTAAAGCATTACTAACAAGCAGAGCAGTTCTCTCCATTTGACTATTTAGGCTTTTACAAAGATGCAAACATTCTTGTGTCTGTCTTATTTTAATACCAAATACTAAATTTTAATTTTATGGGCATGAATCCAGAGCTTCCTCTTCCCTTTTTACTTTTCAGTTTATCTTACTATATCACTAAGCTGCCCAGATTGGATTCAAACTTATAATGATCCTGCCTCAGCTTCTCAGATTGCTAGGACCATAGGCTTGTGCCACCACACCCACGACCTTAAAACCTTTATAGGCTAGATTTGAATGGAAACAAAGAAAACCTGAAGTGGATGAGAGAATGATTGCTAGAGTCAGTGTCTTGAATGCAAGACATCAAGAAAGATCTGAATTTGGACATTCTTATTGTAGTATTTATCATTTCTGGTTAAGACTGACAATTAGGAAATAATTCATTATCCTCCCACAATTACCTATCTCTTAGTTTTTGGAATGAAAAGGCTGAGGTGACTTCTTTTTTTGGGGGGAATGGTGGGTGGTTACGGGAATCGACCTCATGCCTTGTGCTTGCCAGGCAGGCACTGTGCCACTGAGCTGTGCTCCCAGCCCCTCAGCTGAATTCTTAAACACTCGAGTATGTCTGAAGTATTTTCTAAGAGGTTGAGCCATAACTGTGGTAAAATCTAACTTTTGCCTCTGTGAGAATCTGATGGCCACTGGAGAGACTGCAGCTCTTATCCTTTTGTTGCTAACATAGAATGTCATCATCCACTCAGTGTTTGTTTTAGATAAAGCCGTTCCATCCCTCACCAGATTTCCTCTCTCAGTTGTCTTCTGGTAACCTATCTTCTGGGTTAGCTGCCCAAATTTGTGTTTCAAAACACAGATCTGATCCATCGACCATCTGTCTACAGGTGAGTGACATCTCACAGGCTCCCTCATCTTCCAGGACTTTTCCATCTCTACAATCCTGGTTCTTCCAACTGGCACAACAGGTCCTTGAAGTCACTACTCTTTCCACACGCCCTCATCTGCTGCACACTTCCCTCTTCTCTGCATGACACGCCAACATGTATTTAGAACATCTACACTGGGTGATACCTCTGACATGGTGACCCTTTGTTCTTTGGGTAGACTTGACTATCACTGTACAGGTGTTTATCATGGACATCTACATACTGATATTGGTTTAGATATCTTTACTGCCTCTAGTTTTAAGCCTTGAATGCTAGAACCATATCCATTCATCTTTTTAGCACCAAAATCAGTACCTGATGCAGGATATATGAAGACTTAGGAGTTCATAGTTAGAATACAGCAGACAAGTCATAGATCTGCTGAAATGAATAGACTTTAGGCTTAGCATCTATCTAGGTGATTTCTTCCACTAACACAATACAGTTAGATAAGTTTAAGTACTCACATGAGTTGGTAAGGTAAGGAGCCTAAAATGCACTTCCCCTGATAGACCTGCTTCTTTTCTTTCTATTCCATTCACCAAATTATCATTTTAAAAGGTATCCCTTAGGCGCTTTTCTTCCTAATAACTGTGTTTAAATCTCATTAATGGAGTTCCTACACTTCTTGTTTAAAAATGACTATGTAGTTTCTAGGACGCCTGGGGAAATAGATTATTTGTACATGTCTTGTGTCTTGAAAATGTTTTGTGTCTACAACTGTTTCTAAAAGTATAGTATATAATACTTGTTGGGCACAAAAAATTAAGAAATCATATTTTTGGAAATATAGTCAAAGAATAAGAAAAATTGTTCTGAGGCTTTTAAAAATAAAATGCTTGAGGAGAGTTTTAAATAGAGTTGAGAGTCTGATAAAATAGTTTTCTCTTGATCAAAAAAATACAATGTCTTGTTTCCAAAGAAGTCAGAATGGTGAATGATTCATTTCAGTACAGTGCATCATTTGGCAGCTTGTTCAAAGTAAAAGAAACATGTTGTACTTTCTTGTAATAATAAAGTATCCACTGTTTTAATGATTGGTTCTAGAACTTCACCTATTTTACCTCCTTATGTTTCATATCATGCCAAGTGAAAAGAGAATAGAGAGATTTATTTCAATTAAGATAAAAAACAAAATGATATTGTTGTATGTGTGTGCATTAGTGGTACATTTTTGTCAGAATTAAGCGGTTGCATTGACTTGCTGTGTACCTATCTGAGTCATGGCCTTGGTATGTAGATACTAATTTGAGTAAATGACTTAGTCAAACTTCTTTTCAATGTGCATTTTAAACAGGTCAACCAGCATTTTCTAACTCACTTTTGTCTTAACAGTGCTTACCTTTCTAATGTACTCCAAAGGGAAAAATATTTTTTTCTGGTCTGCATGTCCTCAAACATATCACAATACACACTATAGAAGGTTACTTTAAAATGCAATCTGAGGTCTGTATCTGTGTGTTTCAACTAACGGCTAATTGAAAATATTTTTAAAGTGCCTGTCACTAAACTGATACAGAATTTTCTCCTTGTTATTCTTCCCTAAACACTACAAAATAACAACTATTTAATTAGCATTTATATTACACTTGGTTATTGTAAATAATCTACAGCTGATTTAAAGTATACAGGAGGATAGGCTATAAACAAGTACTTTACATGAAACTTGAGAATCCTCTTAATTCTGATATAAACAATTTTTAACCATAAAAACCTTAGGGACAGTCACCCAAATCTAAGAAATAACTTGTTACCATCTCCTAAAAGGTCTCCAACATACATAATATTAAAGTTTTAGGAAAACATCACCATAAATAAATTTAATTTTTTTGACCCAGGTCATCATTCTTTTGGAACACAATATGGAAAATTATGCATCAGAACACTAGTAATGTATGTACTGTAAGTTTCAGTCAATATGTATAAAAAATTAATTTTGTAAAATTGTAAGGAAAGTATTCATCACTGTACAATTTTTCAGATTATTAGGTGTTATATGATGAATCCCTGCTTATGAGGGAGTAGGGGAAAACCTATATATTTCTTTTAATTTATATAGTATCTGTATGCAATTGACTTTGTTTATATTTATTGACACATAAGAACATGAGTTATAGTTTAGCAATTATGTAGCAATTTCTGTAGAAATAAATTTTAGATAAGTAACTCTAGGGAATAAATAAACTAATTAAGTAATAAACAAGTAATAATATTTCCCTTTAGAAATTATTATACATGATAATAATTTATTCTGTACCCAAGCTCCTTAATTATCATTATCTAAATTATAAGGGGTTGAATGCTTATAATTATTGAAGGTATGAATATTTGAATAAAATTCCCAGTACATATTAATGATTTCAGATTGAAAATATTACAGCAAAAGATTTTGAGGATTTAATGATTATTTAACATAGGCTAAGTTAAATTGTAAGTGAATGTTCACTTTTTTATTTTTATTTTTATTTATTTATTTTTGGTACCAGGGATTAAACTCATGACCTCATGCTTGCTAGGCAGGTGCTTAAGCCACTAAGCTAAATCCCCAGTGAATGTTCACTTCTTTTGTTGTAGATATGATATTACTCATTGAAGAGGAACATAAGAGAAATTAGCACTGTAAAGTCTGTAATATTAAAAGCAATATTTTTCAAGGAAAGTTTTTACTGTTAAAAAGAATCACACTCTATCCACTAGGCCATCAAATTTAGATTTGTAAAGTTTAAGAAAAAAGTACCAAGAGAGAATAATGTAATATGAATTGTTCATATATGAAATCCAAAGAAAATCATATTATTAAAAATAATAGTTGAATGTTCTTTTTTATGAAATCATAGCTGTGGACTATAAATTTTATAGACATAATTCTAATTTATATTTATAACTTTCAAAGTTGTATTATCCATTAATAGAAATATATGATGGATTTTCATTTATTCAATAAATAATTATCTGTACTTACAATAAGACTGATAATTATGGGTATTATTTCTAAGAGTAATCAATGTATGGCAAACATGCTAAAATAGTATAAGTATGCATTTCTTATGTATATATGTTTATACCCACACATACACTTGTCTTTCAAATTACCCTATATATAATGATATTATAATCCTAATCCTCTTTAGGTAAACCGAAATAAATGTTAACCAATTTGTTTAACATGTCCAAGTAACATAGGTACCAAAATAAAATGCCAAATTCAAACCTAGGATTTTCTGACTCCTCAGAACAAAATCATTGTGGCATATACAGAACCACTATGTATTGCATATGGTGTATCCTCAAAGATAAAAATACCCCAATATTTATAGAAATACGAGAATATTTGGACTAATAATCTGTATTTTGTTTTTAACCAGATATTGCCTACTTATTAATATTTCTGCAGTAAGAAATATTTTAAGGTAATGAGGGAGATGATTACATTTTTTAATGAAATGGCACCCATTAGGATCTGATTCTTGAAAACCAAAGGATAAGAGACCTGAAAAATTTTTGCTTTATATTTCTACTTAAGAACATATTATGTCAATACTAGATTAAGTTTGGATTTGTGCAAAGTGAATTCTCTGTAACTCATTAAACAACTTCTTGGAAGGTGAGTTTCATAAATTATTTCCTTTTATTCAGAAAAAGAGATTTAAAAGAATGAAAAGTATTTTATCTATGCAACTCTGGTGCTGAACAATATTCATCTATTACTTGATGAGAAGTCATAAAATCAGCTCTGGAAATCCATGGCACTTCACATGGGTATGACCTCAAAACCTTCTTCTAATTGATATGTGGTTTTGAGAAATGAGATGTGATATCTGAATTGCCTTCTGTGTTTCTTCACACTTTGTATTTTAATATCTATTGCAAATTGTCATTTATTAATTTGACCATGAAATGAATTCCTATTGATATATTCACCTTTCTGGAACGAAATGCATTTAATGTCTACCAGTACCCACAAAACTCTCATTTAAACCAACTTCAGGTATTACACACAAGTCTTGCATATCTATCATAGATTATATGATTAGTTCTATTACTTGTATTTTTTCACTTTATGTTCTTCCTTCAGATTTTGGTGTGCATAATTTACAGCTTCTGTTGCACATTCAACTACTGTTGATTCAGTTTAATCCCTTGTTTACTTCCTGTTTCTTTGCAGTGTGACTTCAAAGCCACCAGATCACTAATAATGACTTTCTTGTCAAAGCCAGTGATGTAAAAACCATTATTATTGGTATTAGATCTCTTAAGTCACATGGAGACTTTTGAAAGGAAAAATAGTCACTGCATCTATTGTTTTAGGGTATAGACCATTTTAGTATAATGTTACTTACTTGTATCCTCTAATATAAAATCAAGTATAAGCCTGCAGTATCTTTAGCTCTTGTGCTGCTATAAGCCAAAACAGGTGTATGAATTCCACAAAAGTCAACCAATAAAATTTGACTTAGCACAATTCATGTACAATGGCATGATACTGTTTTGCTGCAACTAAAATACATATGACAAAGTTCAGGTTGCCTTTTCTCTGCTAAAAGATGATAGGATTTCCAATCACTTAAAAAAAAAAAAACTACAACAAAAACTTCTTGGTAGCTTGGACCGTCATTTCTCATACACATGCTCAGTACTTGCCCTCGACTCCAAAGCTTCAGGAGCACCCTAAGTTAGCACCTCTCATTGCCTCTCTGCCCAGGAGGAAAGCGTCAAGGTGGGGTCAAGGTGGTAATAGCCATGACGTCAGTCTTAAATGCTTATTTGTTGCCAGCAACCATTTCTTCCTTTACATTGGCATTTGGCTTTGATGCGCTCTCTCTACCACTTGGCTCCTATGTTATTTGTCTCACGCCTTCATTATTTCAGTGTTCTCCTTACTGGCTTTTCTGTTTTCAGTCTCTACTTCGGAGTATCCTGTGGATTTCTTGCCTAAAATGATTCAAATTATGATTCTTTTGTTTTTTACTTCACAATACTTTAAAAGCAAGAAAGATTGAGTAGGAGCTGCTTCAAATGTGAAATTTGGAATGTTAATCTTTTGCTAGGCTCTTGCTATGAGACACCACACTCCTTCACAGTGCTAGGCAGTGGTACAAAGATAAAAGCATAGCACCAGGCAACCACATGATCGTCAGCATAAGCAGCCTGTGCTCCACAATGTGTTGTGTGTCTAAACTACTGTGCCCAACAGAGAAAGTGCATCATATGCATTTGCAGCTTGGGTTAGTTACAATTTACAATATGGAGACGTAACCCCATGATTGAGGTACCTTTGTATGCGATGTTACAGTGGGTTGTCTTTGCCTGCTGACTGTCAAAATTCTCTTGCCTCTGCTGGTCATCTACTTCATCCCCTCATTCCTTCATCGAATCTTGGTCTCTCCATTTCTTGTACTTAAACATTTGTCACTTTTCTGTCACATAAATACCTGTCTGCCCTACTCATACCCCAAACATGCAAAACACAAAAACATACCACCACAATTCCTCGCTTGCCTCTTGCCTCCTAGTTCAATGCTCTGTCTTTTCACTCAGTGTCTCTCCTCTATCTCTTCATCTATACTTTCTGGGGCACTAGGCATGAAGTGGAGCTGTCCCAGGATACCTAAGCTTAAGACTGCATTAATAGCTCTTTAGATTTAAAAATTGTACTTCCTTTGTGGAGAATGGGGCATGTTTTCTCTATTCTAGGCATGCTGACCTACCCTGGGTAGACCAATGGCCATATATGGATATTGCAATTCTACATAGATTTTTGCATAGTAAAGAATTTAGAAAAGAAAATATGGCACAGTTAAAAACATACAATTATAATTCAGAAAAAAAACAGATCCTAAGTTTGTCTCTGCCTTGCAGTGCCACTGTAAGCTTGGTTGTTTTACCTAAAAACTTTGACTTTCCCATTTGCAAAATAGACGTTTGTACCTTGCAGTGGTGGTGGGAAGGCGGAAGGAGATCAGCAGTGTGACGTGATCAGCACTTGCGAGGCAGTCAGTGCATGGTGGTAATTTTTATTATTAACTTCTGGAGAGATTAGTTGATACTTTATGAATGAGTGTTAATTTCCTGTCTTGTATTTCCCAGAATTCTCAATGGCTTCTATTTTAGCACAATAGCAGCCACAGTGGCAAGTTCAGAATGGCTAATCTCAGAACATAATTTTCACGGAGCAGGAACCCAGGAGTCGTAAAGCTTGGTCTTCTGCTCTCCTCCCTTCCAATCCTCAGGAGCCTTTCTGCACAAGAGTGTGCTAGACTGTGTCTTCCCACTGCATGCAACTTAGGGAAGGGAAAGTAAGTGTTAGGGATGAGCATGAGTGGAGAGACTGTTTCTCTGTGGGAGCTGTGGGAGAATATCATTAATCCAGTTGTTTTGTCCAGAGTCACAGCTCTGCACCCCGTAGACTGTTAATGAGATCTTGTTCTTCTCTGGAGGCCTCTGCTTTCTCATCTGAAAAATGAAGAGGTTGGACCACATGATCTCTAAGGGTCTCTTCTAAGCCAACAATTTAACTTGAAAAAAAAAAAAAAGCTTTCAGCAATTTAGAAGGAGGCTAAACAAAAGTGGGGGCAAAATACTCCTTTCCAAACTCTGGGTCTTTGCGTCTCAGCCAATTGAACAAAATGGTCGATACAGAATGTGATTTCTGACTGATGTGCACCAGAGCACAAACAAAATGGTTAGAAAAAAGAAACTGTGCTGCCCTTAAAATTCTCTTGGTTCTACTAGAACAAAACTAGTGAAACACTTTTTATTTTAATCAGAAAAGTTATCTCTAAGCAATTGCTGTGATTGTCTCTGAGTGATACTTTATACTCTTTCTGGTAGCCATATGTTTGGCAAACTATAGGGCCATTTCAAGAACTATTTTCAACAAAATAATAATAATAAAAAAGAATTATTACAGGGCACCATGGCAAATGTCAAAAATGATGGTGCTGTGAGACTCAGTCTGATTATCTGTAACTGATTATTGGTTATCTGTAACTGATTATTGGTAACTCTGTTAAGTAGAGTTACAAAAGAGGGCAGGAAAAGAGAGAAATCAACTGTCCCTTCTTCTTAATATGTTTCAATCACTGTCTTTGTCTAATAATTCTGAGGAAATGTTTCCTCCAAGGTGTTCATTGACCCCATCCCTGTCTTCCATCCATGCTCTTTCATTCATTTTTATTTCTCTTTCTTTACTCCAAATTTCCACTGTTTTGCCTGCACCACTGTAAGTGGTCCCTTACTTTCCATTCTGTTTTATGTATCCTCAGAGGTCATTCCTAACGGTCTGCAGCGGTCACGTCTTTTCCCACCACATGCAGAGTAATGTCAGAGTTGACTAGAATTTGGCCCTGTCTCTCATCACAAGATCGATCAACTGGTTCTGCCTTGATGTTCCCTCCTCTTATCAAACTAGGCTGTGGTCAGTTAGGCTGCTCACAATCCCCTGTGTTCAACTTTACCTTTCCCTTTCAAATGTGCTCTTGCTCATGCTATTCTTCCCTTGTCCAGAATTTATTACTCTCTTGTGTCAATTCTCCCACCTCTGAGCATCTTTTAGGCACCCTCTTGGCTTGTTTGAAGATGCCCATGAATCCCTGAGGTAAAAAAAGAAAACTCTTTTTCTCCTGGACCAATGCTTAGTTTCTGTGGTTTCACTATTTGTCTTTGATTGTAGAATAATTTAATGGAAATGAAGCTCTAAAACATCTTTTATGCTCAACAAATATTGTTTCTAAAACTCAGCTGTCTCTCTCAGTCATCTTCTTGGTGTTCTTCCTCAGTTTATGATAAAAATGTAAGTGGAAATGTGTCACATTTGATGTTCCTGTTAAAATTACTTTACAGAACTGAGATTTGGAAAGGGAATGGCACATAGCATATCAACCCTTCTCAAACTTTATAGGGTAGCATATCATCTGTAGATTTTTTTATCACCAAAACAGTAGGGTAAAGTTAGTCTAGGAACTGTTACTTCAAAAGGCTTTTAGGTTCCTCAGAAAAAGTCTTTCTGGCCAGTCCAACTAAACAGTCCAAATTCCTAGCTGCTCTTGGCTTATACCCTGATTTATTTTTCCTTAGAGATTCTAGTATTCCATAAAGTAAAACTTGTATTTATTTTCTTATTGCCTGCCTCTTTGATTAGAAAATAAGTTGTAAGAGGACATGAAATTTACCTTCGTTATTTTTACAGTTATATTAGCCAAAGCTTGGTATAGTGTATACGTGGGGTGATCAAAATGCAGTATGTGGAGAATGTTTACAATTTAAGAAAAGTAAAACATTTGACCATCAGTCATCTTGGAAAGCTCCTCCTTTTCAGCTCACTCATGTAGTCATTCTTGACACTTTCTGGTGTCGTTCTAAAAGACCTCTTTTGCAAGCATCTTTATGAGGTGTGGTAAAAAGCATAATGCTGTTGCTGGCAAGTGTCAGTGAAGGGAAAGGCAGGCGTGTGAAGTATTGTAGTGTGTCCCCATCTAACTCACTCATCAGGTCTGGAGCTGTGTGACCTCTGATCTTTCCAAAGAAGAAATGACCATGAAAGTTAGATGTTTGGAATCTATTCAGGATACAAAGGCAGGCACAACTGCACGACTAACATGCTCAGAAAAGAAGATTCCAGAACTTTTTCCAAAAGATGGAATAAATATACTCAAAGTGAGGGATAGTATTTTGACATTGCTTTTTTTTTTTCTTGTGGTACTGGGGTTTGAACTCACAACCTCACACTTGCCAGACAAGTGCTTACTCCATTGAGCTAAATCCCCAGCCCGGGATAGTATTTTGAAATGGCAATGTGTGTTTCAATGTAATACTTGAAAAATAAATATTCAGTATCTTTTTATCCCACCTATATATACTCTACATTCTCGGCTGAATAAGCAAATTAGAAATCCTACTTGAGATTTTAAAACCAATTTTTCCTTAACCCACTTAATAATAGATATGTACTGTGTGCGTTCATGTAACTATTGTATGTCCTTAAATGGGCTTGCAGATTAAAAATTAGAAAGATCCATGAAGAATTATGTTTAAATAACTATAATTTATAGTGGGACGATACTACCCAATTTTAGGAAAGAAAATAAATAGTGTCAAAATAGTAGGATATCTTTTAAGACTATTTATTATGTCAGAGTAGATCCTGCTGTGAGGGAATCAGTATAGGCGTTTCCAAAGATAACTGGTACTAATATGTTACATATAAAATCTAATGCTAAATAATTAAAGGTTATTAATGGTTAATGTAAATTAAAAGGACATAAGAACAATGCACCCTTGAATAGTCATGATTAAACTGCTTAAAATGATTATGCTACATTAAGACAGTAAAATACTATGCAAGCATTTAAAACTGCACTAGATGGCTTTATCTTTTTACTAAACCACTGAGAATGTGTTGCAGAAATTTTTTACTGTGTCCCTAAATGGAAAAAGGTGAATTTCCATTTTGATTAGTCCCCTACTTTCCCTCCAATCCTGCCCCTGGAGACTGTTGCTCAGGCTCCTCCTCCCATGGATAGAGACCTTTACTGAGGTTGTGCATACTAACTTACAACGGACTTGCTAAGCAGGGAGTGCCTATTTTGCAGCTAATCCTCAATAAATAAGGATTATTTTTTTTCTGAAAAAGAAAAAAAGATGGCCAACTATCCCATATCCTCTTTCATCTCCCCTATTTACCATTTCTTCTATGCCTCCAAGCACACACCTCACACATTCTCCAGTGTTTCCATCAATCCTATTGGCCCTCGGAGAGCCTGCACTCTTCTCCTTCCTTCCTCTGCCCACGCTCTGAGCACCGTGGTTTACATAGATTAGGATGCTAGAATGCTGCCTCCCACTCTTCCGCACTCATTTGTCAGCTGTTTCTAAATGCATGCTCCAAAAATTCTGCTGAGAGTCAAAGGCTTCAAGCTACACCATCATCAAATCCGGTGACCTTTATTTACTTTGTGACCTCCTTGCTCCTGCGGCAGCCTTTGGCCTGTTGGTTAGACCCTGGTTATTTGACTCTGACTGCTTGCTGTGGCCCTACCTGCTGCCTGCTTGCTGCTTCTCTAGCCTTGCAAAGGGAGGCGTCCCCGGAACACAGCCCCCAGCCCTGTCGGCCCTCCTCCTCTCCTCTCCGTGTGACTGCTTTCATGTAATTAGCTCCACTTCTGGTGTGCGACTCTCCAATCCAGGGTATAGAATTTGGTACAGATTCTGTCCAAACCTACCTTTTTCTTTTGCCTAACATTTTCTTGAGGTTTTAATTCTTTTAAATTAGTACATGTTTTTAGTACCTGTTTGCAGCACAAAATAATTCCACTCATCTGGGGGAGTTGGTATGAGTCTCTAACACACTTTAATTCTTTTTACATCTTCTTCCTCTTCTCTGTTTTTTCTTATCCAAAATAATGCATTAAATTTAGCATGTGCAAATAAAATGCATTTTCACTCTAAAATCTGAAAATCTTTTTTTTCCTTTCTCCCTGCTTTTCTCTTTAAACTCCTCACATACTGTTTTGTGGGATCCTTGTGTTCAGAAACTGTAGCCCCCTCACCTTTCTCTTTCATATCCACTTGAAGCCCTTATCATTTTTTGCACTGGCAACAGTAATAGACTCCTAATTAGTCTCCATGACTCTAGTTTATTCTACCCTCCTGGCTCAAGCCGTCTTACTGCTGCCACGTGCTGTCCTACGATGCTAATCACAGCACTGGAGTGCTCCTCAGTCCTCTGTGTTTGCCCACCGTCCACCTTGAAAGTGGAGTTTAAGGCTTTTTCTCACCAGTGCAGACACGGGCAAGGTAGCACTACTTCATTTTAAAACACAGTAGTTCAGTACTTTGTTGTAAAATATGTGTTTATTTTAGAAAATGTATAAAACAGATAAGTAGCAAAGAAAGAATCTGTATGTTTAATTTTCTGCCTTCATTGATTTCTCCTGCTTTATCAGTATAACCGTGGGTCATTTTGAAATATATTCCTGGTTTCCATGCCTTTCATACTGTGTTCATCCCTCTACAATCAGGCAGTCTCTTGTCACTGAAACTGTCGCCTTTGCTGTCCATACAAAAGTCTGTTTCTCTGACCTTCCCTGATCTCTGAATCTCTAGTCATAGATTAGTGATGATATGTAAATTGCTTTGAGGTGAGAGTTATTTCTCCTGATATACCTATTCTATATATTGCTTTTTTCATATTCATGATACAGTTGGTGTTGTTTTTAGTCATACACTTGCTTATCCAAAAACTAGACCTTAAAATTCTTCAATGTATCTATTCTCTTTCTTCTAGATTTTAATTGGACTTACACATTTGGAATATACAGTCACATCATGATGTTTGCATGATGCAGTGACCTTAAAGGAGGAGCTGGGAAATAGAAAGTTAAAAAAGAGAGCAACCCTACCCTTCTAGGGCACATAATGAATTTTCTAATGAATGTAGGGACAAGAATCCTTGATTGTCTGATTCAAAGAGCTGGTCAAGGTGAATACGTGATTAGCCACAATACTGGGAATGGTGGTTCTAATGTTGAGTGGGTTGATATTCAACCCCCTTCCTTTCTAGTGCAACAAAACCACAGATGGGATCTCATCCCTGAGAGAAGGTGGTAGGATTCCTTGATCAGATCATAATACCCTAGAAGAGGCATGATGGGAGGTAGAAACTTCAACACCTAAGAGACAATGCAGCAAGAGAAGGTAAACTTCCTCCTTAAGAGGAGGAAGAGCTTTGGTGTCTTGGTATTGAAGCTGTTTCTACAGCCCTGCACATGTTAAGTACCACTGCTGCTCTGAAAAGCTTAGCCTCCTGTGGGCAGCTGGATGCAGTTGGATTTGCATTCCACAAAAACTCTCCAGGAAACGCTTTCAGAATCCAACTAGTGTAGTGCATTGGTTGCTATGCTTTGTGTCCAAATGGAAATTTTAGGAGTTAGTATAATTTAAGAGAAGAAAGAGTAGAAAAACACTTTGTTAGTGTAAGAGTCAGGAAAAAGTGGGTTACATTGACTGCTTAATGGATGGATGTGGGGTGTAAACAATATAGAAATGTTGAGAAGACTGAGATGTTTAACATGAGGGCTCGTCACTTCCTGTGATGGAATAATATGCTTTGCGGGGACATCAGAGAAGTTGGAACACAAAATAAACCTTAGTCTCATTTACTCGTGTATCTGTTGAGCATTAACTGGAGATGCAATGCGTGTGTGTGTAGGTCAGAGGAAAGATCTAAACTATGGAGATAAATTAAAATTCATCAGCATGAAATGATGCTAAACTCATGGAAATCTTGAACCAAAGAAAGTAACAATATCAAAAGTTACTTTCGATATTGGGCATCCCACATCTCTTCACATTAGAGAGAAAAAATACAGCAGCAGATACACAGAAGAGAATGGCTGCGTATCTGGTCAGGGTACACACTGCCTGCAAAGGAACTTAGATTTAGCAAGGGGAGGGAAACAGAAGGGAGTTTGTTTGTTTGTTTGTTTGTTTAAATCTCTTCACTCATTTTTACTGACAGTGTGTTGTGTACCTTTGCATAATCCCCACACTAATTCTGTGGGACTGATGTTAATTTAACCTGCTCATAAACAGAAGCAATTGAGATTAACAAAGTTAGATCAGAGGGACCTTCGTTGATTTTCTTTCACATTACTCATGCCTAAATATTCATTCATCGTTGCTGATATCGGCCCAATTTCCCATGCTACTTTCACGATCAAGTAGGCTGTTGGCTCGTGGCAGGAATGAACTGCTGTCTGCGCAGCCCTGCATTGGCGCTGCTTCCCAGGGAGGTGAGCGCCCACCAGGGGAGGGAGGTGGTGATGGATTCACATCAGCGTTCTCCGTCTGGGCTTATCAAGAACTGAAGCACTAGCTTCAGATTTGTACCTGTTAATTTCCTCTTTAAAAAGTCTTGTCAAACTCCACGAAGTTACAAATTAGAGTGGCAAGACAATGGTTGTTTACGTGCCTAAATGCTTCAACCACAGACAGATTTGCCAAGTATTCTAGTGACTGATCTCCTTTTGCTTTTGTTCTCACTGTTGCTTTGAAACAATTAGAACTAAGACATCTTGTGAAATTTCTTTACGTAGAAAAGGGTAATCATATGGTAACTAGAAAATGAGTTCCAGGTGTATATTCATGTGCTTGTATCTTTCAAAACTTCTCCTCCCCCTAAGATGAAGTGTATTTGTGTTTAGTGGGGTTTTTTTTCTTTTTAATTTTTTATTTAAAGAACCTTCATTCCACCTTCAGGTCCTCACTGCAAGTAGACTGGAAGAAGATAGCTCTATTTTTCATTCAGTCCTTCTGGCTTCATACTTGTCTGCCTCTGTCACCAGCCCGGTTGTGGTTGTTTCCCGTTTCTTGCTGTGCCCATAGCCCCCTTCCTTTCACTGCATCAAAGTCAAACTTGAAACCCTAGAGCTGTTGGCCCATGACTCAGGGACAGTCTCTTCCCTGTACCCTGAAGCCCCTTCTCCACTCTGGTCCTCCCTTGCCAGGCATGTAGAAAGACGCACAGACTTCATGCTTCTGGCCCCAGTCTTTGTCCCTTTCTCCTCTCCCCAGTCACTGCTCTCTCTGTGTCTGGCTTACTTTGCTCCTTGTTGGGACTAAGTATCTGACACCGAAAGTTAGAGGAGGAAGGGTTTATTTTTGGCTCACAGATTGTACAGGTTCAGTCCATAATCGGCTGACTTCAAGGCAGGGTGGCATGGCAGAGGGGATCACAGAGTAGGAAGAGCTCGTGGCAGGCAGAAGACAGCAAAAGCAAGCCACAAGGTATGACCCCCTTTTGGTCACTTCAAGTCCATCCAGGGTACCTGCCCTTAAGGCAGGTGGCACTCACATCCAGGGTGGGGAACCCTTAGTCCTAGCCAGAGCTATGCCATACCTATTGGTGCACCAGTTTAGTAATCTCACACCCCTGATCCCAGCATCACATACTCTAGATCCTGCCAGCTCTGAATAAACCCTATGACTGCTTGAGCCTTTGGGAGGACATCTAGACACAAGCCGTAACTCTCTGTGTCCATCTGTCTTTCTGTCCATCTCTCTCTGTCTCCCTCATTCTTCCTCATTCTTTCTCTTTGCTTCTCTGTCACTCTTTTTTCCTCTCATCTCTATATTGCTCCTTCCTAATGGACACTTCTAATTTTCCATCACGAAAGAAAGATAAATCTGTTTAGCTTAGGCAACACTTGTGTTCAGTGCTGCTAAAATCCCTGGAACACGTGCTTTAAACTACAGCCTCAAAGAATATGAGATAGAGTAAAAAATAGAGAGTAATTACAAATAGATATATCAAATTTATTTTATCGTGTCTTCCAAATACCATATCACCTACTAACCTTCTTTAATCCAAAACATAACTAATCTTAAACTCTCCCTCATTAGGCTTTTGCTTCAATCCTGTGATCACTTAAGATAATAGATTTTTCCAAATATCCTCCATTCTAAAATTCAAAATGGAAACTGGAATTGGCTCTCTGGTAATGATCTGGTGGGATTAAGTGTACTCTTAATTTCATTTCTTTTTTTCTTTTAATAACAAAGCATTCTCACATTTTATACCAGGCCACTCTTATCTGTCCTTGACTTGTAATTCAGGATGTACGTGATTTCTTTTTCTTCAGAACAGTGTTTAGACACCATCTGAAAATGCCACTACTTGAAGCTTTGCACCCTCTAATGAGAAGATACTCACATTTTCTAGGAACTTTATGAAATTATGATATGAAAATGAAACACAGAGTGATAGTAAGAAAAAATTGATTGTTACATTGGTCACTTTTGCTTTGTTTTCCTTTAATGATCAAAATTGAAATTCAAAATAGTTGAGAATGAGCAATGATAGTTTTAGAAATGGAACACCAGCATGCTTAGCATTTTATAAGTTGTCCCCAACTCCCCGCCTTACTGTTTCCTGTTGAACTGTCACCTGTTCTGCGTGTAGAAAAAAAGTATGCATCTCAGGAGTACTGTGGTTATATTTAAATAGGGAAAAAGAATCACAGGAAAATAAAGATGAAAGTAATTTTAGAGGTCACTGATTTTAGCAGGAATTCCAGTCACAACATGAAGAGACAGTGGCTTTTCCACTGAGCAGACGGGGGTAGAAATCCTCACCTGCTACTTCACCATATTTTGAAGCCCTTTTGAATGGAAGGGAATAATAATATGGTCAGTTTGTCCATTTGTATGGAATGAATAAAACCTCTAGAAGATGGTTGTCACTTAGTGGCATTGATAGCACTAAAAGTTTCTCTACTTTGCACATTCCCTTTGCATTCCATGGTTGCCCACACCTTAAACAACACAGCATTTGTCTGTTTGAAATCATCAGTCACTTGACCATAAGCATTTATGTTCTCCAGGACAATTAACTTTTCTCAGTTTCAGTGACAAGTTTTCATACTATACTGTCATTATCTGGATGCTCTAATATTTTCCAGTGTACAGCATCTCTTAACCTAGAAAGCATTGTGAAACATGGCCAGGGCCCCATGGTTGAAACTCACTCCTTGTCTTGCTGGGCATTTGCCTAATACTGCCCAGAGTTGCTCATTCTTTTGTAGATAATTTGCCCACTTGCTAGAAACAGGCAATGACCCAGATGTTCAAAACAATGATGTTAATTTTATGCCTTTCCCAGTAATTTCTTTATTTTGGGGTTCTTCTTGTGGTTGGCATATCATATTCTGAATTAGATCCTGAAAGCAGATGAAAAGAAGATGTTTTAAGTGTGGCTGGTGATCTGACCATAAAGGTCACTCACATTTCTAGGCCAGTGCAAATTATATTATACTTGATCGTTTTTAATTAAAATTGCCTCTACATTTATATGGTTGCCCATTTTTTTAAAAGTCCTAGAAATCTGCTCTTAATATTCTAGTTATACATAGAGTATTTCAAAACTTTTGGAAGATAATTTGTCATCCAAATGTATATGGTATCATGTAACTTTGTGGACCTTGTTCTGAAGTGAAGAAAGATCGTTCCCCCTTTATCTCAGAGTATGATATAAGGAATCTGTGAACCAAAGAAACTGTATCCTCTGGAGTCTTTATTTTCTGTATGTTGCTCAAAAAATAGGGAAAACTATTTAACTGATTTCTTCCACTATTAAATACAATACATTTAATTAGAAGATTTTTAAAAGTCAGTTTTACTTGTAAATATCTTTGATCCTATTATCTCTTGTACCAATCTCAAAACTCTTACTAATAGCAGATCTGCATTATATTTATTTTACATAAATTTGCCATTTTGATAGAAAATACATTTCAGGTCCTGAGACATGGTGCTTTATTAATATTGTCTCCAAAGATAAATGTTAAACCAAATACAGCTCTGCAAGTTATTGCCAGTCTTGACTCCTGAATTCATAATGGTATTGACCATATCATACCATATCAAACCATACTGAACTTGAAGCATGTAATTCAATATGAATCAGTCTCATATTAGCGTGAGACGAAATTGGCTTGCTGGTTGGAAGGAAAAACTTTTCAGTTTGGTTTCAGTTGGTCATTTTCCTTGGATGAGCTTGAAGAACTATAGCAGTTAGAGGACTAAAACACTGAATAGCAAATCTGATAATAATTATTCAAAAAGGAAAGTTAGGAGACCTCTAACTTCATATGAAGATAACTGAATGATTTGAAAGGAAATTTTCAAATAGTGACTCACAACCTAGGATATAGCGTAGTCATAAATAAATGAGCAAATATCATCAGCTCACACACAATAGATTTTAAGGCAGTGTCTCCTCATGTTGGCATTGATATATTTAAAAGTGATACATTTCTTTTGATTTGTTCACATGTTAAGTGATTGCTTTAACAGAACTAGGAAGAAAAGATCATTTTCTATCCTGCAGATTCAGTAACTTCCCTTAACCACTCTATCTTGTCTCATTTTCCCAGAAGCAAACATTGGGATTTTCTTCCATGGTGCTCTACCAGTGCTAGCTAAATGAATGGCATTTGATGGTCACAGTGTCTAGCAAAGCAGTCATTGTTTTATTATTTGTCATAATCTTCTGGTAGAGAAATTAGTAATACTATTGCTTAGTGAATCCTTTGCTTTTTAGCAGTGTAGAGTGCTTAAAATTCATTTGTGACCATGAAAAAAAGACTATTTGTGCTATTCTTAGCAGGAAGCAAGTTTGCAGTCCTATCTGCTTTTATGATCACTTATGGATTTCAGACTTTAAATTTTATGGTAGCCTAAATTGTTTTTCTGCTTTGAAGTACAACTAAATAATAGGAAGATTATGCATGAGGCATTTTAACATGCTATTCTAATCTACAGAGGTTGCTGCTAATCAATAACAAATTGGTTCAATTATAAAAGTTCCCCTCCCCCCCAAAAAAATCTTTTAGCTTAGTAATGTTCACTTGGAAGGCATGTACAGTATTCAGGCTTGAAAATTTTCAGTGTACTTTGGTAATTGTAGGGAAAAAATGCCACGTGATACGAATTAGTACATTGTACCTGGGCTCAGGGCAGTTATAGTAAGACATTTTCAGCATTCTCAAACAGCTCCCGCTTGTAAGAACCAAAGGCTAGATCAGCAACTTGCAGCCTTGTTTGTTTACATATCCTAGGTAAAAAAATTCTCCAGCAATCCCAGCAAGATGTGTATGGCTGTTAATGTAGAAATGACACAATGTTAACTGGTATGGAATGCTTATCATGTGTATTGTCTGTTCTGAGAACTTGTTAATTATTAATTGAAGCATTTTTCTATGAAGTAGGTAGTATTATTGTTAGCTTTCCCACTTTTCAGAGAAGGCAGTTGGGGTGGGATACAAGATGTTACTGACTTTCCTGTGACTACTCAACTGAGCAGTGACAAAGGTCAGAGCTCCGATAGGGGTCTGACTCCCAAGTCAGAACTCTGACCACAGGTACCTCCACATGTGCCATCCTACTAATACAGTGCAGATTTGTGGAATATATGGAAAATAGGATACTTTAAGACTGAGGTATATATTGGTAAAACCGAAGTCTCATACTATGTCCTCTTCTCCCAATGAATCACCTGAAACTTCCCTTGGGGATATGTGTGTCCCTGTTTAAAGATCATTTTGAAAGGTTCTCATAAGGGAAAATCAAACTGTGTCCCTCAGTGGGTTTCCTGTCTTTTCCTGGGGTTGCAGTTAAGGTTGGCAGTGGAGCGCGTAATTGGAAAGTCCATCCCCCAGCTGTTCTGTCTACCCATTCCTCAGTTCCGTTTCCCTCCTTCTCTCTCCCGGGCCCTGCTAACATTCAGTGGCAACCCGTCATCCACACACCCACATGCAAACACACTCACATACACACACGGAGTTCTCCTTTCCTGCTTTACTCTTCTCTTGAAGACTTTCATTAGATGTTATTCTTATTTTTGTTGCCTCTTACTCAACTCAAAAGTAAACTTCAGGAAGGGAGAGATTTTGTCTGAATTATTGAATGTTGTATTCCCTGTGTCTGTCCATAGCAGTGACTGCCTCACAGGAGACACTGAGAAATATTGACTGAATCAATCATTTCTCTGGGGTTAGTCAATAATATAATGAATTCAAACCAACAAAAGTAATAAAATATATGGCAAGGTAACTTGTCTTAGTCAAATTCAAAGTATCCGTAGTTTAAAACCTACTGTACCAAGGATACATAGGCAGTTGTATAAGCAACCAAGTCACTTGTACAGTTGACAAAATGAATTATGTGAGTCACAAATAAACCTCTTGATTCTCAATAAACCATTTATATTTCAGGTAATCTAGTTTATCTTAAATGGCAAACTAGGTTTTAATAAGGGAACAGCAGCCCACAGGACAGCATGGTTTATTTGGTATTGTAAACAAATAGAAATGGAAATTTGAAACAATCATAGTAACTGTTACTTGGCCGATTCATGCACGGGTATCATCCGTGCCTCATCAAAAGCTGCTGGATTAGTTCTCAGGGGGTGCATGGGGCTTTGGCTAAGGAACTTCAGTGGACGCTCCCTTTGCCTGGCAATTATCACAAGATGCCAACAGTTTTCTCTTTTACGTGAGGCAAAGCTAACAGAGATTAAACTATCACTTGGATATTCTTAATACTGATGAAATATACCATGGAGAAGAATGCAATTTTCAATTTATAGCAGTATACTTCAGATTTGTCATAATTGGAGCTGTTTTTAAACAGAATTATACAAGCCCCTGAAGCCCCTCTTCACCTACGCAGAGAGCAGAGCATCTGGAAATTTCAGTCTTTTCTGAAGAATGATTTGACAGTGAGAGGGGGTAGATGTGGCCTTCTCTAAGATTAGCAGTGGTAGCACAATTTATGAGCTGAGCTAACAGAAAGACACTGGGTTAGGTTTCATTAAACTAGTATTATGGCCCGCGAGGATGACATGTCAGATGTTTCATTTTAAAGACCGAAACCATTCCAATAAATCATTTTTACAACTTTAAATACATTATATAGAAACAATCCCAGTAGGAGGTGTGTTTAAATGTGGCAGACACATTCATTTGTTTCACTACATCCTGTGTTTTATTGCATTCGTATTTTATTTCCCTAAAATGTATTTATGAGATTATTTTTTATGAGCTGACCCGTGGTTTAGTTTTCTTGATGCAGTCTTACTTACTGTTCCTATTATGCTTATTTTATTGTGTCTTTCATATTTAGATTCAACCACGTGAATAGCACTATAATATTTTCTTCCTGTGGCACAAAAAATAAAAGTCTCATCTTTTGAATACCTTTATCAACATAGTACAATGAGAAAACAATATTCAGGATGTACTTGGGAGTCTTTAGGGTAAACAGTTCATCCAAAACAGTTGTGTTGCATAAGATAATATGTTGTATTTTAGAGTATTTAAGGTTGATTTCTGTACTGTGTGAATGCTATACTGTCTTCTTTTCTCCCCTAACTCCTACCTGTTCAACAGCAGACCATCCCAGGGAGCACTGACTGAATCCGATGACCCTGAATCAGGCTGTCTAACCGATAACAAGCCAACGTCTCGACACTTCTATCCTGTCGCCTTGCTTCTTGTCAGCTCACACCTGCTAGTTGTGTGGCTTATTTTAAGTCTTGCATTACTATTAGCCAAATATCAATAGGTTTTATGTTGCATTCCTTTCTTTTTCTACAAATGACAATGGACTTTAAATTATGGGGATAATGCTGTAATATTTCTACATTTTCAAATTCCCAGAATTTAAAAAAAAAAAAAGAAGTTTGAATTGTGTTTTTCCTAAAAACTACAAAAACAAAAAGTACTATGCATTAAGTGGGTTATTTTTGCTCTTCTGTTCATGGAAATGTGTTTTCCCTCTGTTAACTAGTTCAAGAAGAATTTTTTAAAATTTCTGTCTGGACAAAAACAAAGAGCAGAATCCTGAAAGCTTGAAGTTCTGAGCCTCCTGTTCCTCTTCCCATTAAATTTATTAAAGAAATTAAGATTAAATTTGCACAACTCACTGAGACCCTGAGCTCAATCCTAAGGACACAGGAGGTTGCAGACTTTATTTCCACTGTGCTAATAACAAGCTGCCATCCACTGATCAAAACTTCTGTTTAGTTTTTTTAAATTAACCCATTTGTTGTTTTATTTCTTTGCCATTCTTCACCCTTTTCTATCCAGTAACTTTCTGGAGAAAATGGCTATTTATGTTGTGTAATTAAATTAACCTGTTTGTGACTATTGTTTAGGTTGGTTTGGCTTTCAGAATACTTTCCTATTCTTTTTAACGAGGTCTCCTGTGTGTCTTGATGTGCCGATTTGAGCCCCTGGGACTTTTGTACTGGCTGTGGACAGGCACTCTTCCCTCTACAAAGCTGAGACATGGACCAGGCTGTTCAGAAAGCCATTTCCTCTCTTTGTTGCACAGCTAAAATAATGAAATAAAATAGAGATGAAACTTTCCTTTAAAAATCTATAGGGCCAGACTTAATAAATTAAATGCCTTATTCCTAGAACCTACATCCTTAGGGCTGCATATAGATTTTAATGCGTTTAAGAGACTATGAAATTAATTTACGGAAAAGTTACAAAAAGGCAGATATATTTATGAAACTAAGGTGAAGCTGTATTGTGGAGCAAATTCTATTTAAAGAGTTTATTAAACTTTCAATGTCTGTTAAGAATGAAGAGGCTTTAATCATCTCTTTCCATAGGCAATAATGGTATTGGGCCTGGCCTAGGATTTAATTTTGTAAGATGTATCATCATTTGTGAAAAAAAAAATGTAGAGTTGAATCTTTGTTATTTTTACTGGGACTGTTGCTGCAACTCTGCATTGAACAAATAAAGCATATTTATTTATTCTGTGTTTCATGAAGTTGTACTTTTTCCCCTTTCACCAGAGAAGGCTGCCGCATAGAGAATGTACTGAAGAATATCAAATGCAGAAAGTATGCTTTCAACATGCTACAGCTGATGGCTTTCCCCAAGTACTACAGACCTCCAGAGGGCACTTACGGAAAAGCTGACACCTAACTTACCAACATGTAAATAAACAGGAACATAAATATGTTTTCTTTGGAGAAGCCCCATTTCGCTGTTTTGTTTTGTTTTATTTTGTTTTGTTTTTATCGTTGTGAATTTGCTCAAGGTTGTTTACCCAAATCTAGCAGTTACTTGATATTTTACATCACATTACTTACACAGAAATTCATTTTTGAAATCTTATAAAACATTGTCATTGCTAGTTCTGCTCCAATGTGCTGAGTCTCTGTGGCTTCATGATAGCAAGTGTACATACCATCTGTGGAATATTTAGATTAAACTGTCTGAGAAACATGATTTTATGCTTTCTCTACAAAATGAAGCAAGAAGAGAGTGAAGTTCACAGGACACTACTTCTTGGCCTTGATCCCAGATCATCGTAGAGCCTGTTTGTAGGGAATTTGTAAGGCATTTATTTAGCAAATTGAAATTAGGTAAAATTCACTCATGACATTGGCTTTGGAAGCAGTGTGCACGTGTGCTTGTAAAAACCTTTGTTGTTCAGTCCAGATGTGACTCCACCTCCCAAAGGGACAGATGGGCAATGTTCACACAGCAAAATACATTTCAAAACTGTGGTATCTTCTTAAAACTCCATCTGCAGTTGTGTGACACAGCTGTGCAAGGGCGGTACAGAAAGTTCAACAGTGTAATATGCGAAACGCTGTGAGGGACTCAATCTACAGGGAAATGGAAGATGCCCAGTCTGTTCCTGCCCAAAACCAGAAGCTCCATCACCTGAACTTTGTGCAGTGAAGTTCATGGAAGTCAGAAAAATCTCTTTTGAGACATTTTCTGGCAGTCCCTTTGTTGCGGCAGTATGACTAGGTTAGGATATATGAGTAAACCTTTCATATATTCAACCATGTCTACCAATTACATGATCATTTTCTGTTTGCCCGAATTTTAAATTTACCCTTTACTCAGTAAAATAATACCATTTCTAAAATTCTGAATCGGTAGTTTTCTTAGAGGTCATCTTGAGCAATGTCATTATTCCAAAAGTGGGTAAATGAAGACTGATCGCCTGGATAGAGAACCGCAGCATCGTTTGAATCTCTTCTTATCTTCTGACTCTTCTTACCATAGTCAGAAGAAGGCCTGTCCCCTCTCCAGAGTGTTATGTTGGGATTGTATGAAAATTAAGGGAGAAAACTAGGTAGCTGAACAAGAAATTAGGATTTATCAGTGGAATTGAAGTTTAGAGTACAGGAGTCTGAACGAATGAGACCCATTTTCCCCAAACGTTAAGAACTTACTTGTCCTCCTTTGCATCAGTGGAGCATGCTTCCGGAAGATCACTCTCCTTTGGAAGAGCCAGGAGCTCATTACATAAGCATCTCTTAGTGATGAGCACATTTCATTATTGATACTGTGAAACTTTCCACAGCAAATATGATAGTTCCTTGCCTAAGATGCCAGTTGTCATAAGAATTTGAAACAGGTCTCTAGATGCACGTTAACTTTTTCAAACTGCGGCAATTTTAAGATAAGCTTTTATGGCTTCTCACACCAGAATTCTCATTGATTATTTTAACTAATGACCAATGTGTGTTATTGAAGCAGTTGCCAAACTGTTTACAGCTTTTTTAATAAAAATGAGCTGTACATTCAGGACCTATCTATGGAAAAAATGTCTTGCTTGTCTCTGCTTCACCTCATTCTTCATTTCGGTGATTAGACGTAAACTTCGAATTGTTTGATTTTATTTCAAAATGGTAGAATTTGTGGTTATATTAATTATCCCTTTGGATTTATAGTAGGCTGGATTTATGACAGAAGTTATGAAGCTTCATGTAATATATCAGATGGTAGCCTCAGATGCAAGAGACCTCAAGGGACTTATCAACATATAAATATTTTATCAGCGATAATTTTTGTTTATATTTTTAAAAGCAAAACTTCCTAACTTAAATTTAGAAAATTAATTATAATCTAGAAAATCATCAACAGTAAGGTTTCCTATTTTTAGAAGACATTTTATAGGTTCATTTTTCTTTTTAAATAAATACACAGAAGCCTCAAAGGACAGAGCTTATTGCACTATAAATGCACATGAAATTTTTATTCATTTTGAGCATAATCACCAGCAGTCCTTTACAACAAGTCTGAATTTGCTCATGCCTCTCAAAGTAGATTTCATGAAGAAAATGCATGTTTCACAAACATTATTATTCTCTTTCTGAGATATAGTCCAAATATCTTTGCCCAGCCTCTCCAGTATTTCTGAGTATAAACTCTTTCTGAATCAAATGTTAAATAAGTTTTAAAATCTCTCTTACATAAATACCACCACAGCCATGCTTTTCTATCTACATTTTCATTTAAAAGATGTACAGGCCTATTTGAGGAGACATGTTGAGCCAAAAAATGAACCAAGAAAATGACAATTCCACACAGCATACTTTATTTCATTTCGTTAACTCAAATATGTGTCTTCCATTTACCAGCACTGTATGTAGGTACCAATTCTGCCTTTACAGAGCCCTAGGGAGGAAAATATTGAAGAACAATGAATGTTTGTTACCCTGATTATAATTGACCCAGTAACGAAAGTTGAGTGCTGGGAAATGTTCCTCCAAACAGTTACCTATATAATTTTGAAAAATTCGATTAAAGCAGATCCATGCTTTGGTGCCATTTTTTATTTACATTGTTCATTTATTTTTCATATGGAGGTTTTATAACCTCCAGCTTTATCTATATGCTGCTACAAGTTTTTGATGCAAATTGTTCAGTCAGTTCTGTAATTCAGTGTATCATGGAAAGCACTTGATTGAGGTGACTAAAGATACTTTAAAATGATGCCCTACCCCTTTAGGACAGCAGTCCAAGTCATTAACTTCCAGTCATTTATTTGTAAGACAAACACCTCTTTTGAAAAACTGTGAAACCTTAAAAAGCTACCACTGACTAGCAAATACTGCCTAATTACCCCTGAGTACAATAAGACAGTTGGAAAAAGAAAGAAAAATGTTTGTGTAGAGTCATGCTTTTCTTCCCAAGCAAACCAAGCCATCCCTGTGTAAAGGCTGATACCGGATGAAGAAAAATGACTGCAGGGTTACGACAGAACTTGTCAAACGTTAAATTTTCAGGAGTTTTGCTAGCTGCTTGTTACACACAAACATGATCAAATATTAAATTATGAAATATAATCAGATGGATTTTATGAAAAGTGAAGATGATAGAGATTATCACTTCTTAGTCATTTTACTAAGGTTTAAATTTTACCCATATCCTTGAGTCTAGTTGAGTCTATTACAGCTTTAACATATATCATGTATGTAATATGAGTGCTACTATAAAGATCTGCCTCCTATTTCTTCACTCAGGAATATCACATCATAGCTTGAAATCAGTAACCATTGGGATATTTATGCCACAAAATGCATATTCTACAAGCTACCACATGTACTTCCTAGAATCCAGTTACCATCTACCAGCATATGGCTAAATTCCACCATCACATTTCCTTCCCAAATTAACAAATTATTGGAAGCAGGATTATTAAAATCATTTCAAATATAATAAGCCATTTTCTAATGGCTATAGATTTTGTGTGTCTGCTCTCTTATGAACTCCTAGTAGATATCAGGCATATTTGATACTTAATATTTCATTCATAATTAAATTATTATAATATAGTGATTAATTTAAAAATCTGTCTCCATGACATATTGCAAGAAGACTCTTTAGCAATGCAGTCTTAGTATAAGCAATAACACAGGACTAAATTCAGGGAAACATTAACCTAATCAGTGTATGACTGAAAATGTGCTTCAGTATCAATTTTGAAGCTTATAATTTTGGCATTTTCTAAATGTAGGAAGAATAGTAACATATTACTCAGCTCAGATTCTAATAAATATAGCTCAATAGAAAAACACCACAGATGTGGCACGTGTTTGATTTTCAAGCAGGGTAATATATCATTTTAGTTCATTATACAGGACACATTTTGTAATCTCTTAGGAAATAAATTAACTTTCGCCAGAGATTTTAAAAAACTGGTTTGAGAAAAATTGTGATCAGCATTTACGGAGGGACGCAAACATACTGAGTACAAAACATTGCTAAAAGCCATAAGCTTTACAAATTATGCACACTGAAAAGAATAATTTGCTGAGAATTTGTGTAGCTGATTTAACAAGTTTAGCATAAATTCACATTCATACAGCCCAGCTGCAAGCTGTATAAGCTACTGCCTTTTACCCTCAAATTTATGTTTCATAGTTTTGTAAGTACCCAACATATTGCATCTTTTGTGTCTCTGGCAGTTTGAAGTCAGAACTTTACACTGAAAGATATACCGCTTATAGTGAAACTTCCTTTAAAAATTGTGAAATAAAATAATGTTTTAGATAAAATATGACAGACCAATTAGATAAAGAGTTGAGGGATAGAAATTTGTGTTTTTTATTTCCCATGGTACACACTCATTGCTCTTTGAATTTTATTTTTCAGCTAGTAATAGAATGGCTACAGCATTTCTGATTTATAAGAAATCATCATGCCTCACTATTAGTAACAAAAACAAGGAAAAATTTATAAGGTAGTATTAACCCCAAAAGTTACCTGCAATCAGGCTTGCTGGTTTAAGTTGTACTTCAAACACATTTAGAATTTTAAATTCCAAAAGAAAAACAAGCTGATAATTGAAGTATCCCCAAAGGCATGAATAGCAAGGAAAAGATAAAGTGATCTTGCCTGATAAACTTTATTTGATAGTTTATATACAAGTAAAATACATCCTTTTTAATACATGCAATTATTTAGGAAGGAGGTGTTGCCTTTTCACCCTCATAATATGACTGTCTTAAAAATATTCTTAAAATCATCTAAATTATTTCCAGGTCATAAAAAGGCATGATCTAACAATCCATCTTTAATGATGACCTGATGTGGTGTCATCCATTTGTGAGCATTAGTAATTAAAATTTTTCCAAGATTGCTATAGCATTTATATAGTTCATGAGATGCTTTTATATTTTTATATCACTCTCAACATTTCATGTTAAAGATATTTCATTTTTTTAAAGACAGTACATATACCTGTATCTGTATGGACCCTTATTTCACTGCACATGTGCAAACCTTTATATAAATATCTTCTTATGTAAATATTTTATTATTTCATTTAACCCAAATTGAATTTTTGGATTTTCATGGTACTCATCTGAAAGCTTGACATTCGTTTTCATTTTATGTTATATATTATGGGTTAACCAATAAATGTATTCCCAATAAATGAGCCACAGATAGATTAAATTGTTGGCACTTGAAGAAATATCATTTTTGTTTTATTGTTCTGTGTAAACCATATTCATTGTACACTGTGTGTATATTTTTCTTTAAATAAATATGATTTTATTTTTTATGTTTCTGTCTTTCCATACTATGCATTTTTTCATTTTCATCAATGTAGTTTAAACATTAAAGTATCAGAGGTGTAGATTAGTGTATCAGAAAGCACAGCTTGGGGCTGGGGATTACCTCAGTGGTGTAAGCGCCTGCCTTGCAAGTGCGCAGTCATGAGTTCGATCCCTGGTACTGATTAAAAAAAAAAAAAAAAAAAAAAGAAAGCACAGGTTGATGTCTAATGAGCCACAGTTAAAGTTCCAGTTTTACCCTGATACTAGGTCAGTTTCCTTTCCACCAGCAGAAAGTACTTTCCGGGATTGTTCTGTGGAGATAAGTTTAACCACAACTTTCCAAAAAAAGTCAACAACCAGGTGTCAGTGCTTCAATAATGAGAAAATCATTGATCTTTCCTGTCAAGATTGTATACAGAGTTACTTTTGAACACATGAAGATAATTTTTCCCAGTAGACTCTTTGGATCTGATGATGTATGATCCACTAGAACAGTTCATAGTAGAAGGCAAATTCTGAGGAATTTTAATGAGATCTTATTGCAAAGTAATTAAGCGGATGAGACCCCTGTGCCTAGGTAAGCAATGTGCTAACCTGTCTTTCTAGTGCTGAACAGGAGAGATGCTGGAAATGATCCCTACGGGAAAGAACACATGGTGAATTACAGCAGTGCTGCCCCCCGCAGGCCCAGAGGGGCAGCAGAATGACGTGGTAGTGCCGTTATTGTACACATCTATTCAAGGGCTCCTTGAAAGCTAGAAGACAGAGACATTCTTATTCAAAACCAGAGTAAGACAAGGGACCCAGAAAGTTTGTGATGGAGCTACATTTGGTTTCGCCAGAGAGAGAATTCAAGAAAGTAAGTGCATATAATTGAAATCTGTCAAGCCAGTGCCTGTTCCTAACCAAAGCAGCCACATGAGCCTGACTCTGGTTCTTGCCATTCTGCCCCTATAAAACCAAATCCTCTGTTCTCTCCGTGTTTTGATGAATAAGGATCCTTGAGGACAACTCTCTTAATAAAGTTTAAGTCAAAAGAAGGAATGATGAACATTTGAGCTCTTTTCAAGATTTAGCTACCACAAAGTGTGCTGCTGTAAATATGGGTGTGCATGTATCCCTGTGAATGTCCATCAACTGATGAATGGTTAAGATGTGAGGGTTTTACTCAGTGCAGTACTACTCAGCCATAAAAAGTATAAAATTGAGACATTTCTAGCTGAATGGATGCACTTTGATTTGAGACCATCTTATTCAGTGAAACAAAGCACACATGTAAAATTGCATTATTTCTTTGACGTGAGAAACACAAAGTGTAAATAAGGACCAAAATGGGTAATAGATATTGTGAAATAGGAAGGAGATGCTCAAATGACAGTGGGGACTAGGGGAGGAGGAGGAGGAGGAAAGAAAGGAAGGGAAAAGAACAAAAAAAGGAAATAAAGGAAAAAAGCTTTTATAAATAAGGAGAGGGAGAGAGGTTGAAGAGAAGATAAGAGAATAGGAATAAAAAGCATCAAGATACATCATGTGCAGGTACCAATTCCCTATGATGAATGTGATCATTGTGTATGCCCAAAACATAGCAATAAATAGAAGAAAGAGAGCCAGAAGGAAAGAAAGAAAGAAAGGAAAGAAAAAAGAAAGAAAGAGAAAGAAAGAAAGAAAGAAAGAAAGAAAGAAAGAAAGAAAGAGAAAGAAAGAAAGAAAAGAAAAAAGAAAGAAAGAGAAAGAAAGAAAGAAAGAAAGAGAAGAAAGAAGAAAGAAAGGAAGAAAGAAAGAGAAAGAAGAAAGAAAGAAAGAAAGAAAGAAAGAAAGAAAGAAAGAAAGAAAGAAGAAAGAAAGAAAGAAAGAAGAAAGAAAGAAAGAAAGAAAGAAAGAAAGAAAGAAAGAAAGAAAGAAAAAAGAAAGAAGAAAAGAAAAAAGTAGAAACCATTTAGATCGAACACTGGGAACACGGGGTACCCTGTCAGAAGTTGTACTCCATCTTCTGATCTATATCATTTTCATCTTCCCACAGCCCCGACCTAGTTCTAGGACTTCGTAAGATCCCGGACGATAGTACCCTGCATGTGTTATTTAGGATAATGACTTCCTCTTTCTTCAAACAATTGTCTGAAACCACTGCTTCTGATTGGTCACTCCTGACTTTGTGGTGCAGACCTCTCATATTTCTGATTCCTTTCCAGACTTTGTATTTTCAGCTACTCTCTCTGCTTCCTCTATTTCTTGCATTTAAAAATTGCCCTGCAGAGTAAAATCGGCATTCGAGGCCTAAAACTATTATTGCTAAGGGTAAATTCCAGCACAGGACTAGAGAATGTGGGATTTTGAATCGGTGTGCCAGCAAATAGATCTTGGTTCCCCTACTTACGAGATGTAAGCATAGGTTATGTTGTTAATATTTTTATGTCTTCACATTCATGTCTATACCATGAGGACAATAATTTGATTTCCTATTTCTTGGTAAAATGTTAAGTGAGAAAAGATGTACGTTGTCTGTTGTCTAATACCTTTTGTGTAAAAGACTCACTTCCTTGCTGGAACTCAGCAGAAGTTCCACCATGTTTTACAGCCCTGCTGCCCCAGTACCTGAAATGTAAGGCTATACTGAATCTCTCATGGATTCACCCTTCATTGCCCCATTACTATAGTTCCATCCAAACTAAGCGAAGTCCAGCAGTTAGTGACTGCCAAGGTTTGGCTCATCTTGCTTATTAAGGCTTATTCTCCATCCCCTGTAATTCTGTCCCCCACACAAATTCACAGTAGGACTCTGTGGGCACAGCAGATATCCCATATGTGCACATGCACACACACACACACACACACACACACACACACACACACAGAGCCATCTCTTTCAGGTTTTCCCCTAAACGGTTTCCTTCCCCCCATCATCCTCAAAATATTCCTCAAGATTAAACTCATACATCCTTTATTACAAATTAATCATCTCATGTCACTATAAATACAACCAGTCTTCTTTGTTATATTCCTTCTGTATTACACCTGTTACAATTCATTGATTTATTTGTTTTTCTATTCATCAGATAGTTTTGAGCTCTTTGCAGTTGGTATTGAGTTAGACCCAAGGCATTCAGTGATAAATAAGAGGAATGGTTCTTCTGTTCATGGAACTTACAGTCCAGTCTACTGAGGGAAACAAAGAAAAAGAAAACCAACTACATGACAAATAATTATTCATTATTATGAACCATATGAAATAAGTGATCTAGGATTTTTAACAGTCATAGGATTGGTGAGGAGTAGTTTTTGTTTCGACAGGGTGCTCAGAGCTAAATTTCCTGAGGGGCCATAGTTTAGATGAGCTATAGGAAAGGAAACAGTCTAAAGGAGGGTTGGCCACACAGAAGGGCACTGCTGGGGGAGCAGAGTATGAGCCCTATATATAGGGAGAGGAGGGGAAAGAGAAGAACCTACGGTTCTCAAAGTCTTTTAAACCATGAAAAAGAATTTGTGATTTACCTTATGTGCAATAGGAAGTGACAGTAAAGTTCCAAACAGGAAACTAAGTGATCTGGTTTATGTTTTTAAAACATCATTCTAGGTGCTGGCAGATAATGCATTATAGGAAACTGAAACTAAAAGTGGTGAGGCAGCCAGAGGATACTGCAGTGCAGTGAGAGACAGCATTGGCTTGGCCTGGGCTTGGAACCACTCCAGTGGAGACTGATACAGTGCCTTAGGAGTAAGCTCAGAAAGTCTTGTTGATGGGTGGGATTTGAGGTTGGTGAGTGAAAGCAGGTCATTAAGGTGAGTTTTATTTTTCTGACTGAAATGACGAAAATGTGGTGGTAGCACAGATGGGTTTGCAGGAAAAATCAATCATTCAGCTTAGGGCCTGGTACGCTCAGCTGCCTCTGACTCATGCCATCCAAACAGAAAGTCAAGCATATTCATAAATATGAATCTAGAGTTCAGAGTAGAGACTAAAGGGAGAACGTACGTGAGCTGTCAGCATTATGCAAATGATGAAAAATACTTGAAATAGTAGTCAGCACTTGGTTGAAAATGACAAGAACACTTGCATTGCTTGAAAGAAAGGGCAATTATTGACTCATAAAATGAAAAGGAGGAAGAGTGGAGCTTTAGGTACATTGGCTTCCTGATGTTTAAATGAAGGTATCAATTTTCCCTCTATCAATCTCTTTATCTCTGTCTCTGTCTCTTTGTCGTCTCCTGGTCTCCACCCCTACTCTCTGCAAGGGAAGAGAGAGAGAGACAGAGAGAGAGACAGAAAGAGAAAGAGAAAGAGAAAAAGAAAGAGAGAGAGAGAGTCTTTAGCTGCAGCATCATGGCTGCCTCTCTATCCAGATTCAAATGCATAACTTTCAGGTCATTTTAACTTCAAGGAAGACCAGAAGTCACTCAAAGCCAGGTCTGGTGAATAAGGTGAATGATGACATTGTGATGTTTTACAAACCTATGTTCAGCAGCAGCATCGACCGTATTTTACCAGGCTTCATAAAGACACAACAAGAGGATTTCCAGAAAGTGGTGAGAATGATGGAGCGGCGTGCTCGAAGCAAGTAGGAATGTTTCCAAGGGGCGAATCGCAACGTGCCCTTTATTTTAATAGTTTTTGTTTTGATTTAAGCACCCACTCTATCTCGACCACTTCTTTGTGTATATAACCGTGGTGTGCGTTTCAGGTATGGCTGTGCTTTTCAAGGTCTTAGTGTCATTTTTCAGAAAGTCCCTGCCACAGTAGGCTTATGTGGCAGTTGCAGTCTGTGTCTCACACGAAAGAGAAACTTTTCCAGAAATAGTATCAACCTCTAGATGAACTCTGCTCCTCACTGTCACCTGGAGGGAGCCTCCACAGGGTCAGCCTGGGCGCCTTCTCCCCATGATGGAGAAGCAGGGTGCTGTGAGTGACAGCTCTGCTGCATCATGATGGGAAACACTGAGAAGGACCAATTGACAAGGGCACAACAGGCTTCTGCTGCATTTGGGAGGTGAAGGGGACAGAAAAAACCCAAGACCATGTCCCCAGGAGGGCCAGTGATAAGGGGGGTTATAAAAACTGTGGCCTGCTTTTAATAAGGATACATTAATGCTGCATTTTATTTAGTTATATTCTAACATCACTAGTAAGAGAGAAATGAAAGGAATTTTACTTTGAAATAAGTGTGACTGAGAAAGGCACCAAATCACTACGAAGAGAGACGAGGTCAAACAGCGTCTTGTTTGCCTTTCACCATGAATCGACTGATGCTCCCTTCTTTTCCATTTTTTAACAAGTAACCTGAAGACAGTGTGATACCTCAAGAACAAGTGGTGAATCCACTCCAATTCAAGAATTTTCTGAATCAAGCATTGCCTCTAAAATAGGGTTTGATTTCAGGGGTCTTGACTTACTACTAGAGAAAGGCATTAGCTGGATGTTTAGAAACAAAAAGAAAATATAAGGTGACTGCCGCTTTATCTTCATTTGATGTGTTTAAGTTAGGAGTACACTCTAAGATGATGTTTGCTGTCTGTCATGACACATTGTACAACTTGCCATTTACCCGTGAGTTGTTCAGTTATTGGAGGTAGGAAAACACCTGTACATTCATAGTGAAAAAAAAGTCCAGTGAAATCTACATGGAGCTAAAAGAATATATGAGTTTAACAATGTTGCAGAAACCAAGATCAATATATACACAAAATTATTTATATTTTAATTTTTCTACCAAAAATAATTTGAAATAAATTCAAAAGTACCATTTATAAACATATAAATCAAAGGGAAAATGATAGATTTTTCTTTAAAAAATTGTATTGGAACAATTGGATAGTCATTTAAAAATAGTAAACATCCACTAATATTTCAAATCTTATACAATACTTCACTCAAAATTTAAATATGAAACACAAAGCTATAAAACTTCTAGAAGAAAAATTAGGGAAGATATTCCATTATCAAAGATAATAAGATTATATTTATGTGTGTGTGTGTATATGTGTGTCAAAAGTCACCAAATTGTACATTTAAAGCTGTTTTAAAACAAAGGAAAAATTAATATCAATCTTACAAAAATTTCTACAAAGTATAGAAACACAGGTAATGCTTTCTAGTACATTTTGAGAGACCAGTATAATTTTGATTATATTTTACAAAGAATATTGTAAGAAGGGAAAATCATTGGCCAATGATTCACATTAACATAAATACAAATCTTTTAAAGGAAATATTAGTAACTGAACCGAGTGAACATAAAAGCTTGTACCACAATTTAAGTTTATTCCAGAAATGCAAAACTGGCATAACATTCATGTGTGAAATAGTGTAATTCATTACATTTAAAGAACTTAGTGTAAAATCATATGATTGTCTCAGGAGATGCCCCAAACAGGTAGAATACAACAGCCATTCATGATAAACATTCTTTGAAAATGAAAAGAGAACTTCCTTCACTGGACAGGAATGTCTTGAAAACTTATAGTATACTAAAGAGTGAAATATTCATATCAGAGATCTAGAAAAATATTTTTTCTTAATTTTAGTATTGGAGGTTCTGATCATTAAAATAAAATCAATTTGATGGAATGAAACTCTTGTGGACAGGAAACATAAACTTTAATTAGAATTTTTTAAAGTAAGAAACTAATTTTAATTAGAATTTTAAAAATTAGAGATATAATACTAAAATTAAAACTGTCTTTGAATATGGAAGAAGTGTCAAAATATGACTTGAATATGAGACAAGCACCTTTGAATATGGGAAAAGGGTTGAAAAAATTCTATTTCCATATATTGCACTTACATATGAAAAATCAGAAAATGCAACTATAATCTGTAATAAATAGAAATACAGAACTTCACATGAAAAGAATTTTAAAATTCACAAATTCTAAGGCAAAATGTTGTAAAGTATGAGTAAGGGAAATGATAGAATATCTGAATAGACAGAGGATGTACCATTATCAGAGATCAGAAGGGAAAATATGATAAACATGCCTTGTTTTCCAAAATTGATCTATAGGTTCACTCCAATCCCAAGGAATATTGCAGCATATGATTTGGTGAAAATTAAGACTGATTTAAAATTTGTATGGAAGTGCAATTTATTGATAAATCAAGGCAGCCTTGAAGAAGAACAAATCAGATATAAAGAATTAATATGAAGGTGCAACAAGTAAGGATTAATGCAAGTTTAGATGAAGACAATAATATTGTAGAATTAAAAGTACAGGAACCAACCCATACATATATTTCATGATTTATAACAAGTATGTTGCTATAACGTGGTAAAAGTAAAGACGTATAGTCCTTAAATAATTCAAGGGGAATTAAATATCCATGGGTTGACTCTTGCCTTTCATCATATGAAACAAACAAATAAAACTTTCCAAGAAGATTTTAAGAATAAATGAAAGACAAAACATTAATGATTTACACACTAATGCATGTCTTTATGACCACCAGTGAGTAAAGATCTTGCAAACAGAATGCAAGTGTCTGTATTAAAATAAAGAATGTCTTTTTAACAGAACATAAAAGCACAAACTAAAGAACATAATGTTAACAAAACAAAATTGTTTTGAAATGAAGAAATCTGCATAGCAAAAGAGATTTTAGAAAGCAATCTCTACATGAGCAAACATAGTTACTATAATTACGATCAGCAAAATACATATAACTGAAACTAATTCCTGCACATTGTTGAAACAAAACGGAATAAAAACAGGTGATTCTGTTACAGGTCAAAAGACTTGAGCAGTCACTTTACAAAAGAAGATGCCAAATCGCACGCAGAACTTAACACTCAGGCATTTGGCTGGTTCAAATCCATTCCATCTGCACCTCCCAGGGTGCTCTGCCCCTCAGGGTGTCCTGTGTCCCAGGAGGCCTCCCGGTGGCTGAGCTGAAGCAACTGTCTGTCTCCTAGGGAAACAGTGCCTTATCTATCAGGAGCTGTCAAATTCTATGCCTGGGCAGAAGTGAGGTATCACCTCCAAGAAAATCAGTCCCATGGCTGAGCAGACACACATCCCATGCTGAGCTAACACACAGCTCAGGGAAGCAGCATCGGCTGACTTGAGATCTCCCACCATACAGGCAGGACTGTAGTACCTCACCTCTCCAGTAGCAGGTGTCTGAGCACCCCTTTCCAGTGTACAGCCATTACTACATTTCTGTCTACCTTCCCCCAGGGCAATATGATAGCAGGATTCTGCCATTCCAGAATATACCTCACTTGACAGAGTCTGGGGTGGTCCTGTGACCCACCATCACAGGGTTCAGGGTCATCAGTACCCAGCACCTCATTCCCTGGGACCCCAGTTGCTGCTGTGTCATATTGGCTCAGGCTCATGGATTACAGCTCTATTCTGCTTCTAGAACCCAAATTTCCAAAGCACCTGTTCTTCCCTAGAGATCGGCCAGTACTTGCTCCGTTCCCCAGAACCATAGTCTTGGATACAGCACACAGCTGGCCCAAGCTTCTGGGAAGGAGTCACAGAGTCACTGTTATAATTGATTCGCTGTGTCAACTTGAAAAATTTAGAAGTTTAACTAAAAGACTCAACAGGGAACCAAGATCTTTACTTTGTAAATGTCCTTATCCTATGTGAGAGGAGGGCACAGAGATTTTGTGAGTGCTACAATCACATTGGAGGGCATGCATGACCTATGTACAGTGTAAGGGAGGAGAAGAGGCTGATTTTCTCCCCTTTTTGCTCTGGCTGCTTTTGTTCACTGTTGCCTTGAAATGTTGCCCCAGTGCCATGCCACCCTGCTTTGGAGCCAGCGGATTATGGATTGAAACCTCCAAAAACTGTAAGCTAAATAAATGTTTCCTTCCTTAATTTTGAGTGTTGGGTATTTTGTCCCAGCAATGAGAAAAAAAAAAAAAAAAACAACCAAGACAGTCACAGACCCTAGCTTTCTGGAAATTCTGCATCCAAATTAATCTCAAATAGTGAACCTGCTCTCCAAGACTGAGGCTTAATGACACCTTGAGCTTAGGATCTTGGTTCTGCAGCTTCTCTGAGAACTTTTACTGGAGCCCACTGTTTTGTAGCTCTTTGTGGAACATGTCAGGAAAACACCAAGAGGAGGCCCTCAGATAAGACTCCTCACTGTGTAGAAAGCAAAACAAAAAGGGATGCAAAAGCATTTGCCACTGAAGACCCTCTTGGAATCATTCAGTCTTAGATACTGAAGACAGGTCTTAGGATAATTGCCCAGTTATAGAGGAGAAAATAAAAAAAGAGTCAGGATAGCCTATGAGACTTTGGGACATTCTTAAGTAAGCAAATATTCATCTATGGGGGTTCCAGAGGTGCAAGCTTATTTAATGACATGATTGTTGAAAACTTCCCATCTTGGAAGAAATATTGGTCTCCTTGTCCATGGAAAGATAGGCCAAAAAAATGTTTCATATCCATAAAAGTCCTCAAAGCAGATGAAAACTCAAGGAGGTCCTCTCTGAAACACAATATAAATAAACTGACAGCAAAGACAAAGAAGTTTGAAATCAGCAATTTAAAAAAAAGTGTTAAGATACATACAAGGGAATCCTCATTAGACTATCAGTGGATCATGAAGCAAAACTTCTTGCAGGCCAGGAAACAAGGAAATGGTACTGAAAGTACTAAAAGGAAAAACCAATCTGTGAGCTAAGAATACTTATTTCTACCAAAGCTGTCCTTCAGAAATGGAGAAGAAATAATGTCTTTCTCAGGAAAACAAAATTTGAGGGAATCGAACACCATTAGATCTGTCTTATAAGAAATACAATGTAATTCTTCAAGTGGAAATTAAAAGGTGCTAATTACTGACATGGAAATATATGAAAATATAAAATTCATCAGTAAAGCTAAATATACAATAAAATCAAGGATATGTCAATATTGTTATGGTACTGTGTAAATTATATATAATATTGCAGATCAAAACACTAAAAAAGTAATGATAGCTACAATAAGCTATGAAGAAATCCATAATATAAAAAGATGTAAATTGTGACATCAAAAATGTGGGAAGTGGGAAAAAGTATAGAGTTTACAAGCATGACTGAAGATAATATATGTGTAAAGTAGTTGATTATAACTATAGATTTTTTTCATCTTGTGATAACTGCAAATCAAAGATCGATACCATATACACAAACACTAAGGGAAGAGAACCATAGCTTAGCAACACAGACTAATACAGGAAATTACAAAATCACAAGCAAAATTGAAAAGGGAAGAAAAAATGAATAAAGGATCTACCAAAAAAAAACCCCAGAAAATAACTACCATAATTGCAGCAGTCTTTATCTAAAAATAATTATTTTGAATATAAATGGATTAAATTTTCCAATCAAAAGGCATAGAGTGGCTAAGTGAATTAAAAAACAGAATCTGACTACAAGAGACCCACTTCAGAAATAAGGACACACATAAACTGAAGACTAAGGTACTAAAGTAGATTTTTCCATGTAAATCTTAATAGAGAAGAGAGGCAGCTATATTTATATGGAAAAAAATAGAATTCAAATTAAATATGTCACTAAAGAAAAATTAGGTCAATATATATTAATCTATGTCTATATATCAATATCATATATATTATAGAAAATGCTTAAACTATCAGGAAGAGATAGAAATTTTAAATGAATGTGTTTATGCAATGTAATAGCATCTAAGTACACAGAGTATGTATTAAGAGCTATGAAGGAATAAATAAATAGCAATATAATAAGAGAAAAATTCAATACCCTACTAACAACAATGGACAGTACTAGACAATTATTAAGTACTAGACAATTATTAATTGTTAAGAACTAGACAATTTACTTAAAATTATTAAGTAAATACTGCAATTAAATTTTACTTTAGACAAAATGGCATATATGTTTTCTATGTCCTCATACATAACCTTCCTTCAAACAGCAGCTGAGTATACATCCCTTTTGAGTACATGTAGAGCCTTTTCAAAGACAGGCCACATGGAAGGCAAAAAAATAATCTTAAGAAATCTAAGGGCATTTAAATCATATCAGGTACTATTTTCAATCATGACATTATGAAACCAGGAATCAATGACAGTAGGAGTTTTAGGAAAATTATATATCTATATATGTTAAAATTAAACAACATACTACTGAACAGCCAACTGGTCACAATAGAAATCAAGAGGAAAATTCTAAAAGTATCTTAATATCAACAGTGTAAACACTACACATCAAAACATAGAAGTACAAACAAGTATGTAAGAGAGAACATTTTTAGCAAAAAAACAAAAACTGTATTAAGAAACAAGATTCCAAATAAATGTCCTAATATTAGCCTCAAGGATTTGGCAAAAGAAGATCAAAGTAAGCTTAAAATTTGTAAAAGAAATGACAAAGTAAAAATGAGAACAGACATAAACAATTAGAGTAGAAAAAGTTGAAAAAGTAAGACTATTGGTTTCATTTTTGAAAAAACAAAATCAATAAACTTACTAATTAATGAAAAAACAAAATCAATAAACTTACTAATGAATTAATGAAAAAAAAAAGAAGACTCAAATGTGTAAAAGGAGAAGTAGGCTTTTCTAGGGGCAGGGGTGCACACTTGTAATCCCAGCACACAGGGTAACTGAGGCAGGAACCTGCACTGGTGATAGCTCAGTGCAGAGGGTCTAGGTTTCACCACCAGTGCTTCAAAAAAGAAAAGAAGGAAGGAAAGAAGGAAGGAAGGAAGACAGGAAGGAAGTAAGAAAGAGAAAAAGAAAGAAAGAGAGAGTGAGAGAAAAAGAAGGAAGGAAGGAAGAAGAAAGAAAGAGAAGAAAGAAAGAAAGAAAGAAAGAAAGAAAGAAAGAAAGAAGAAAGAGAAAAAGAAAGAAAGAAAAAGTAAAGAGAGAGAGAGTAAAGAAAGAAAAATAAAATTAGAAACATAAAGGATCCATAAAGATAAAAAGGATCATATAGAACCATTATAATCAATTACATGACAAATTTGAAAACATGGAGAAAATGAATACATCCTTAGAACAATACGAACTACCAAGATTGAGTCCAGAAGATAAGGAAATTCTGACATTTAAAATTAATAACTAAAAGCCTCCCAGGAACAGATGGTTTTATAGATGATTTCAACTAAACTCTAAGTAAAGAATTAACACTCAAGATTCTTTAACCTGTTGAAAAAAAATGAGCTGGAGGGAATGCTTCCTAAATGAGGTTAATAGGATCTTGACACCTCAGTCAAAGAAAATCTACAGGCCATAAAAAGAAAATCTACAAACCAATATCTTTGATGAACATTAATGCAAAAATCTTCAATAAAATATTAGCAAAGTGAATTCAGTAACACATCAAAATGACTGTAGATGATGATCAAATGGGGTTTGTTACTGACATCCATGCCCACTTTCACATACGCAATTTGACTAGCTTGATACATTAGCTTAACAGACTAAAAGAGAGAAACTACATGATCATGTCTATTTATGCAGGAAAAATCCCTTGACAAGGGCCTGGCAAGTGTGAGGTCATGAGTTCAATCCCCAGTACTGCCAAAACAAAACAAAACAAAAACCTGGACAAAATTCAATATCTTATGTTGATAAAAATGATTGCTGGACTAGGTATACAGTAGAAAGGAAGTCCCCTAACATAGTGAAAAACCCAAATCTAAAGTCATAATCAGAGGGAAGAAACTGAATTATTGAAAGACATAACACAGAGCCGCATCTCCTAGTCAACATGGCACTGAAGCCTGTATTGAGTACTTGGAGGAAATGGCAAAAAAAGCAGAAGCAAAATGTATCATACACAGGTACAAATTCCTATGATGAATGTGATCATTATGTATATCTAAACCATACCAATAAACTTAGCAATAATAAAAAACAAAAAATAGTACTTAGACAAAAATGAAAAAGTATTTACACTGAAAAAGAAGTAAAATTATGTCCATTAGTTGATGACATGATCCAATATTTTGAAATCCACAGAGTGCGAGCGTGCACACACACACACATACACAAACACACACACACACACACACGCCTCTTAGGTCCAATGACGGAATTCAGTAAAGCAGGATAAATAATTAATATATAAAAACTTGTGGAATTTCTGCATCACAACCTGCCTCAGAAAATTCTTCCATTTACAAAAGAATAAAACAAAAATAAAAACATAAACATAAAAACAAAAAAAATAAAGCCACATAAATATTTAACCAAAGAGACGAAAAACATGTCCATGAAAACCATAAAACATTCATAACATAAATTGAAGAGGACAAAGATAAAATGAAAAGATAATCCACTCATGGTTCAGAAGGATACACAATGGAATCTCTAACAGAAGCTCAATGACATTCTTCGTAGGACCAGAGAAAAGCATGCATGTGGTACCGCTATAGACCCCAAATGGGCAAAATAATTCTGAAAGTAAAAAATTGGAGGCATCACACTTCTTCATTTTAAAATAAACTACAAAGCCATAGTAATCTAGTAGTATGGTACTGGCATAATAATAGACATGTAGATGACTGGAACAGATAAGAGAGGCCAGAAATAAGTCTGAACACAGTTGATTTTCAACATGAACACTGAAATGATAATATGTTATTCAGATTTCCATTATTCTGACAAAATACCTGAGCAAATCAACACAAACCAAGTAAAGCTTCATTTTGGTTTATGGCTTCCAAGTTTTGTTTGTTTGTTTGTTTTGTTTTGTTTTGTTTTGTTTTTATTCTATGTTTGCTTGTCCCTGTCACTTTGTGTTGCTGTACAATAAATATAGTAGAAGCACATGACAGAGGATGCTTATTACCACATGGGGAAAAAAGAAAGATAAGAAAGAGCCAGGGCCCCAGCATCCCTGTCAAATGCACACACCCCAAAGATCTGACTGCCTTTAATTAGATCTCAGCTGTTAAAGGGGCTATCATGTCCCAGTATAAAGTGAGGACCAAGGCTGTAATTCACCTGCCTTTGGAGAACATTCTAGGTCAAAACTATAACAGATACAATGAGAAATAATAATCTTTTTAAGAAATAGTACTAGAGGCCCTTCTATCAGGAACATCGCAGAAGCCCACCCCAGGCCTAAACTGCCCCGACTGCTTCTGCTGAGCCCGCCCTTCCACAAGGAACATCAGGTAGACACGCCCCTGGCCTAAACTGCCCAAGACTGCTTCGGCTGGGCCCGCCGTTCTATCGGGAACACTGGAAACTTGGACCACAGTGGATTACTGTGCTAGCTGGATAAGAGACTCAGGAACCCCTCACCCAAACAGAAGACCTCATCAGGCTCCAGTCAGTGTGGTGTTGGACATTGTATCTCAGTGTAAAAAGTAACTAAGACAACCTCAGGCCCTGACTGCACACTCTGGCAGAATCCCAGCACACAGAAAGGGACTTTGAACCTGCTCCCAAGGCAGTAAGACCACGCCCTGTTTCAGAGACCACACCAAGGCCCACAGAGGGACAGGGTCCTAACTGGCCCACGCCCAGCAAACTCCAAGCAGCCTGCAGGACCTGGAATCCAGCCTTGGGCCCTGACCACGCACTCTGGCAGGATCCCAGTGCACAGAAAAAACTTGGAACTTTGCTCCCAGGTAGCAAACCTTGGACTACAGCGAATTAACTGTGTCAATGTGGTGAGTACTCCCCTAAAATAGAGGTGTACAGTGGATAAATAGGGCCATTAGTAAAGCCCACTCCAACTAACTGTAAGACCTTGGTGAGTCTGAAAAGAGTGTGGGTGACCCCATCCTACACACAGAAAACACCAGGCAGAGCAAAAATGTCAAAACAAAAAAGCAAAATGCAGTCTCAAACATCTAGTCCACCAGGAGCAAAGTATGGGACACACTGAGATAGAGGACCCCAAAAGTAACACATTGGAAATTTCTGAAAGGTAGTGAGTGAAATAAAAAAACAACTCCATGAGACTATAGAGGAAATCAATTTAGAAGAACTCTCCCATGCAAAGACAGAAATAACAACCTTAGTAAAGGAGTTGCTGAGTGGAGCTAAAGAAAAAATAGAGAAAAAAGTACATGAGCATGGGAAACTGATTGAAACCTTGAATGATCAATATAGAAAACAGGCAGAATTCATGAAACAAACTCAAAAAGACATCCAAAAAAATTCTATTTGAAGCATGCAAAACCATTTAAATGAAGCTTAGGATAGGATTTCAGACCTTGAGGACAGGATCGTAATTGGTGATCATGAAAGGATAGAACTTTTAAAAATAACAAAGCTAGAGGTCAGGGATTTAGCTCAGTGGCTTAAGCACCTGCCTTGCAAGTGCAAGGTCATGAGTTCGATCCTTGGTGTGAAAAAAAAAAAAAAAAGCAGCATGAAGTAACAATCCAAAGCTTCAAGATGATGCCAAGAGAAAAAATATGAGATTAATAGGCATCAGTGAAGAGGCAGGAGCCAATGCAAATGACATAGCCAAAATATTCACAGAAGTAATAGAAGAAAAAGCTGATATGCAGATAAGTGAGGCATATAGGATGCCAAACAGTCACAATCAACATAAATCTACACCCAGACACATAATAATTAAGATCTCAGACATACAGCATAAAAACATAATACTAAAAGCTGTTAGAGAAAATATACAACTCACCTATCAAGGAAAGCCAATTAGATTCATGGCAGACTTTTCAGCACAAACCCTCAAGTCAAGAAGCACTTGCAGTGAGGTAGTTCAAGCCCTGAAAGAAAATAACTTTCAACCCAGACTGATGTACCCAACAAAACTTTCATTCAAATTTAATGGAGAAACAAGATACTTCCATGATGAAGGGCAACTGAAGAAATTCATGTCCACCAAACCAACCCTAGAAAGAGTACTGAAAGACATACTAGACAGAGATAAAAACAACCACGATCCCCAGAACAACAACAGAAACTACCAGGTAGGACAAGCAATTAAACAAGGGGAAAAACAGAAAGCAAACAACTGGAACATAGCATGGCAAAGTTGAGCCAGTACATATCAGTGATATACATAAATGTGAAGGGCTTCAATTCACCTATCACAAGAAATAGATTGACAGTGGATCAAGAAAAAGGATCCTACCATATGCTGTATACAAGAAACACACCTGACCCAAAAGGAAACTCATAGATTAAAAGTCAAAGGATGGAAAACAGTATTCCATACAATAGGAACCCAGAAAAAAGCAGGGGTAACTATGATTATTTGCAGACAATGTGAACTTCAAACCTAAAATGATTAAAAGAGATAAAGAAGGTCACTACATAATCATTAGTGGAAAAATTCAAGAGGAAGAACTAACAATTATAAATATATATGCACTAATTCCAGGAGTACCCAACTATATAAGACAGATACTAACAGATACGAAAAAACAAATACACAAGAACACAATTATAAAAGGGGACCTTAACAGTCCATTGTCACAAAAAGATAGATCAACTAGACAAAAAGTCAGCAAAGAAATAACAGAACTGAATCATACCTGTGAGCAGTTGGACTTAGTACATGTTTACAGAGTGTTCCACCCAACCACATTAGATTACTAATTCTTCTCAGCTTCACATGGGACATTCTCAAAAATAGACCATATATTATCCCATAAAACATTCTTAAGTCAATGCAAAGGTATTGAAATCATACCATGCATAATATCTGACCATAGAGCAATGAAATTGGAAAATAATGGCAAAAGAAATTGCAAAACCTCCATAAACACATGGAAATTAAATAATCTTTTGAACAACCAGTGGGCTACAGATGAAATTAAAGGAGAAATAAAGCAATACCTACAATTCAATGAAAATACAGAAACAACACACTGTAATCTGTGGGATGCAATGAAAGTTGTCTTAAGAGGGAAATATATAGCAATAAATTATCATATCAAGAAAACAGAATGAGCACAAATAAACAACCTAATGCTCCATCTCAAGCTTCTAGAAAAAGAAGAGCAAGTTAAACCCAAAGCTCATACAAGAGAGGAAATTGCAAAGATCAGAGCAGAAGTCAATGCAATTGAAACTAAAAAAACAATAAAAAGAATTAATGAATCAAAAAGCTGGTTTTTTGAAAGAATAAACAAACCTAGCTAACCTTATCAAGAAAAAGAAAGAAAAAACCCAAATTCACCCAATAAGGCCTCAATAGAGGGAAATTACTACAGATCCCATGGAAATTCAAAAGATCATGAATACCTACTTTGAAAATCTGTACTCACATAGAGTGGAAAACACACAGGAAATGGACAGATTTATAGAAACATATGACTACCAAAACTCAACCAAAAAGATATAGCAATTTTGAACAACCCAATATCAGCTATTGAAATCAAAAACATAATTAAAAACTTACCAACAAAGAAAAGCCCAGGTCCTCATGGATTCACAGCTGAATTCTACAAGAAATTTAGAGAAGATTTGATGCCAATACTCCTTAAACTCTTCAATGAAACTGAGAAGAAAGCAATCCTCCCTAAATCATTCCTGGAGGCAAATATTACTCTGATACCAAAACCAGAGAAAGACCCAAAAAAAAGGAGAACTATAGGCCAATCTCACTAATGAACATTGATGCAAAGATTCTCAATAAAATACTGGCGAATAGAATGCAGCAAATCATCAAGAAGATTATGCATCATGATCAAGTGGGGTTCATTCCAGGAATGCAGGGATGGTTTAACATACACAAATCAATAAATATAATACACCACATCAACAGGGCCAAAAACAAAAACCACATGGTCATCTCAATAGATGCAGAAAAAGTTTTTGATACAGTTCAACACACATTTATGGTAAAAACCCTTCAGAAACTCGGAGTACATGGTGTCTACCTCAACCTTATAAAGGCCATCTATGACAAACCAACAGCCAACAATATACTAAATGGACAAAAACTGAAAGCTTTCACTTTAAAATCAGGAACAAGACAAGGATGTCCACTATCACCACTCCTTTTCAATATAGTTCTGGAAACACTAGCCAGGGCACTCAGACAAGAGAGAGAAATAAAAGGAGTAAAGATAGGAAAGGAAGAAGGTAAATTATCACTATTTGCGGATGACATGATACTCTATATGGAAGACCAAAAAAACTCCATTAAAAGACTACTAGAGGCAATAAACAAGTTCAGTAGTGTAGCTGGATACAAAGTCAATGCTCAAAAAACAATAGCATTCTGTACACAAACAAAAAACTCATCAAGAGAGAATTATGGAAATATCACTCTTTACAATAACATCTAAAAAAATGAAATACTTAGGAATCAACCTAACTAAAAATGTAAAAGACCTATATGCTGAGAATTATACTATGCTGAAAAAAGAGATTGAAGAGGATGTTATAAAATGGAAGGACATTCCTTGCTCTTGGTTAGGAAGAAACAACCTTGTGAAAATGGCCATATTCCCAAAACTGTTATACAGATTTAGTGCAATCCCAATCAAAATACCATTGACATACCTCACAGATCTAGAGAAAACACTACTAAAATTCATTTGGAAACAGAGGAAATCTAGAATAGCAAAGGCAATTCTAAGCAACAAAGACAAGGCAGGAGACATCTCAATTCCTGACTTGAATCTATACTACAAAGCCACAGTGATAAAATCAGCATGGTACTGACAAAGAAATAGACCTGAGGATCAAATGAACAGATTAGAAGATGCAAGCACAACTACAAACGTACTCAGCCACCTGATATTTGACAAAGAGGCTAAATATGTCCACTGGAAGAAGGATAGTCTCTTTAATAAATGGTGTTGGAAAAATTGGCTCTCCACATGCTGAAGACTGAAACTAGATCCATGCATATCACCATGCACAAAACTAAAGTCTAAATGGATCAAAGATCTAAATATTAAAACAGAAACACTAAATCTACTGGAAGACAAGGTAGGTAGAAGTCTTGGAGACATAAGTGTAGGCAGAAAATTCATAAACAAAATGCAAACTGCACGGGAAATACTTCAAAGAATCAACAGTTGGGATCTCATATTATTGAAAAGTTTCTGCACTTCAAAAGAAATCACCAACAGAGTGAAAAGAAACCCATCAAGTGGGAAAGAATTTTATCCAGCAACCCCTCAGACAAAGGACTTGTATCCAGAACATATAAAGAACTGAAAAGCATCAAGCTTCCCAAATTCAAAGACCCTCTCCAAAAATGGGCATCTGAGATGAACACACAGTTCTCAGAGAAAGATATACAAATGGCAAATAAACACATGAAATGTTCACTATCACTGGTCATTTGAGAAATGCAAATTAAAACAACACTGAGATTTCACTTCATTCCGGAAAAAATAGTTGCCATCAAGAAATCAAGTGATAACAAATGTTGGTGAGGCTGCGGGGAAAAAGGAACACTGCTCCACTGTTGGTGGGAATGTAGACTGGTGCAACCACTATGGAAATCCATATGGAGAATTCTCAGAAGACTAGGATTGGAAGCTCCATTCAATCTAGCTATTCCCCTCCTGGGTGTTTTCCCAGAAGAACTGACAAGTTCATATTACAGTGATATATGTGCACCCATGTTCATAGCAAAACAATTTGTAATAGCTAAATCTTGGAAACAACCAAGATGCCCATCAACCGTAGAGTGGATGAAAAAGATGTGGCATTTTTATACAATGGAATATTACTCAGCTATAAAAAAGGATGATCTTGAGGCCCTCATAGGTAAATGGAGACAACTTCAGACTACCCTCATTAGTGAAATAAATAAGAATCACAATTATAAATATCACATTTGTCTCTAGTGTAAAAAGTAAATAAGAACTTCAAGTGTAATAAAACCAAAATGTGTAATTGTTATTGTAAAAAAGAGAGGAAAAGAAAGTGCTCTAAGGGATATAACTGCATGTATGTTTGAGTGTGTAAAATACATGACCATATTGCTGAATCTTTGTTGGATCTTTGAGCAGAACTGTTTGCAGTCTCACTGTTTGAATGTCTACTATGTATCCTTTAATTTTGTAACTTGAACAACTAAATCCAAGATGACAAAATGTAACTTATCAACTAGTGATTTCTTAGTGTTTTTTCTCTTTTTTTCTCTTAGAATTCTGTATTGTTGTTATGCTTTTTTCTGTTTTGCTTTTTTTCTCTTTTAAATGAAATTTTTTAAATGTGTAATTGCTATTGTATCAAAGAGGAAATAGGAAGTGCTATAAAAGATTTAACTGCCTGTACATTTAAGTGTGTAGGGTTGATAACCATTTCTCAGTTCTTGTTGGATTGTTGAACAGATCTGTTTGCAGTCTCACTGCTTGAATGTCCACTTTGTATGCTTTAATTTTGTAAATTGAACAATTATTTCTAAAAGGACAATATGTAATTCAACAACTAGTGATTTCTTACAGTTTATGTTTTTCTTTTTGAAATTCTGTAATATCTCTACCTTTTTTCTTTTTTTTCTTTTTAAATAAAAAAATTTAAAAAAATAGTACTAGAAAAAGTGAAAAGACAAATTCGAAAGGATGGAATTGGTCTTTTAATTTATACTAGACACACACACACACACTCAGTAATTCCTCTTCTGAGTGGATACCCCAAGGAAAGGAAATGCCACCTTGTAAATTTACACACATAACATGCGTGCATGCTTCAAAATTAACAAAAGACCTAAACATAAGACTTGAAACTATAAAATTTCTAAAAAAAAAACATAGACTAAAAGATCCTGCCATTGGCCTGTGCAATAATTTCCTGGTATCATCCAGAAGCTCAGACTGCAAAAGCCAAAATAAATAAACTACAAATATTTTAAAACTTCTACACAGCAAAGGAAGCAATCAACAAAAGTGAAAAACATGAGTACAGATCTGGAAAAATATTAGCAGACCTTGTATTAGACAAATAGTTAGTATCCAAGATTTGTAAAATCTCATCCAGCCTACTACCAAAAAAAAAAAATCATAAAACCAATTTAAAATGGGCAGAAGACTGAAAAGTGGACATTTTTCTAACGATGCCTGGAAAAATGACCAACAGATACAAGAAAAGATGCTCAACATCCCTGATAGATAAATGCAAATGAAAACAACTATGATATATCTGTCACATGTTAGGGTAACTGTCACATGTTAGGGTAACTATCACATGTAGGGTAGCTATAATCAAAAATGCAAAAGGCAGCCAGAACTAGCAAGGAAGTGCAGTTAAAAAGAACCCCATACATAGTGCTTAGAAGGTAGATTGATAGAGCCCTCATGGAAACAATATGCAGAATTCTAACGAAATAAAAATGTACTAATACATGACTCAGTAATTCCTCTTCTGAGTGGAATGCCCAAGGAAAGGAAATGCCACCTTGTGAATTTACACTCCCATGTTCCTTGCAGCATGGTTCATGTTAGGCAAATTAAGCAACCAACCTCTAAACTTATCACCTGACAAATAGATACATATGCAGCTTTTGCAAAGGAAGGAATTCTGCCATTTGCCACAATATTTGTAGACCTAGAAGACATGAAATTGACATAAACTGAATAAACAGACAAAGGAGAAACATACTGTACTGCATAATCTCACCTATGAGGAGACTCTTGCAATTTTTTTATTTTATGAAAAAATAAAGCTATTTCATAATGAAATAAGAAAATAACAATAGTTAATACACTGTGTATCATGATTTTCAAAATAGACACTCAGAGACAAAAAAAGATTCTCTATTACAAAGAGGACACAGATAATAGCACAAAACTATTGACAAATCTTGGCATATATATATATATATATATATATATATATATGAATTATGAACTTACATTAAAAATAGAGCATATAGAAATTTTAACTTTGTTTCATAGAAGCCAAATAGAAAGATACTACATAACACATGATTCAATTTATGTAAATGAAATTAGAAAGGAAATGAATTTATGGCTCCAGATGCTAGAATAATACCTACTTGGAGAAGCAGAGTCAAATGGTAGTTTAAAAAGAAGACAAGTTAGACTTCAGATACGGTAATGTTCTGTTTCCGAATGTACATATTAATAACACAACTATATCCACATTAGACAAATTCATCAAACTTTATCCTTATGATCTGTGCAATTTTTTCATATATTTTAAAAGGGAAAGAACAAAAATCAATCACAGATTAACCCTGAAAATTACATACATAAATTGCAGCCATGGATGAAGATTAATATTTCTACTGCCCAATCATACAGAACCTTGTGGCAGAGGTACTAGTGTCCCTAAACACAAGGGGTGGTGTTTTCAGTCAGGGAACTTCTAAGGATGATTCTTCATTTAATCAAAGATGAGGAGTGAAACAAAGAAAGATGGTGACGTTACCTTGGAGCAGTATGAAACATCCTGCTTTTAAAAGGCCTGGAGGTGCCCCAACATGCACAGTGGTTCCCCAAAATGGGGTGGGGGGTTGTAATAGAAAGAGCTTTTAAATAGGCTATAAGAAAAAGTTGTTTTAAATTCAACTAAATGGTAAGTATTGCACACATTATAATTCTAAAATTTGTAAAACTTTAAGAAATAAGCAGCCAAGCCATGAAAAGACATGGAGGAAACCTAGTCAATGTGGAATCTTCTCTTGTAAGGAGCGATACCATTCTGATAGGTGCTTCTGACATTTGGCGAGTCTGCACTTGTCCGGAAGTGGGGAGGGTGTGTGAGAAACCTCTGTACCTCTCTCTCAATTTTGCTATGAACAGAAAACTCTTCACAGTGCTAAAGTTTATTGAAAAGGAAAAAATACATGAAAAACAGAAAGACTGTCTCAAGTATTTTTTCTACAAAACCAGAAAGTCTACACTGCTAATTTGCCCCACCATTGCATCATAATCATATTTCCAGATATAGTGACGGTTTTTTAAAAAAATATTCCAGGTGATTGGGATTAGCCTTATAGATGGTAAACTCTGGAAAACCAACATGAATGGGCATCCTGGTTGGACTAAAATCAATGAAACTTCCATCATCTATCCTTCCTTTAAATATTACTTAAATCGTTGCTTTGGCAACATCAGGTGGTATGTTAGGGCTTACCAATGAAAGTAGCTTATTTTTACAGCAACAGAGGCCAATTGTCTTGACATTTGTTGGATACTTTAAAAGTCAGAATTTAAGAGACTTGAGTTTAAACAAATACAACTCCTGACACTTTAAAAGAATCACAGTGTACTCCTCCCACATGGTCGAGACTGTAACTGCTGAAGAAACCCACCTGCATCCAGATGTGGAAGGCTGAGGATGGGTGGAAACTGAGCAGAGCCAGATTTAATGGAAACGTAAATTCCCCCTGTAGGAATAGGACATAGGACATAAGGACATAAGGTCCTAAGGACAAGATAGGTCATAAGGACAAGATAATATAATTTTTCCTGCATCTCAGTTACTTATATTTATTCATCAAAATCACTGGTTTGCATTCTCTTATTATTTCTCTTGGATGTGTTTTATTTTAATTGGTTGGGCATAATTTGTATGTATAATTTTCTATAATTTAATTTACCTTGTTTTTAAAATAAATTTTATTGTGTGTATTTTAGGTTGAGTATATGAGTTTATGGTGTACAAATAGATATTAAAGTTGATTATGAAAAAAGAGCACATAATATACAATGGTGGAGGGTTTATATTACTTTTTCATTTTTTTCTGAACAATGTTTTGACTATTAATTTAGATTTTAGCACTATAATTAACAAGAGGGCTCATTCAGTCTTCAGATTTTAAATCTCCTGGAGAATTGAATGATGTTATGTTGTTGTTTATTCTTACCACAGTGGCAGGGACCCCTGTAGCAGGCCCAATCTTCTGCCAGGCCATAAGGCACATGGAAAAAGAGCTAGAGATAAAGTGGAGGTAGAGTGAGGACCTGGAATAACCAGCCCTTCACCAGAAACAAAAGGCCATCACACAGCCAGAACCTTGACATTCACTGATTGAGGAAAATGGTGAGGGGATTGTCAGAGGACTCAGAGGCCGTAATAGTCTTATGCTAAAGAGGATCTTCATATTACTTACATTACTTACTAGGGAGTTCGTACTTTGCCCAGTAAGGAGTGAAACACTTTTATCATCACTCTTTTCTCAAGGAAGTAGGATGTCTTCAACTGATATAATCTTGCCATGGAGTATCAAGCATCATGGATTGGTGAGACTTCAACTGTGACCAGAAAATAGGAGAGAATTTCAATCCCAATCTGGCTCAAGGCAGGACATGGATGGACTTAGACAGACCCTAGACCCAATTTATAATTCGTGGGTCCCGCACCACAGGACCTTTAATATAAATTTGTGGACAATGTAGCCGGATCTAATTGGTATGAGAAACAAAACTGGGAGTAAAATATAGGACATGGAATTATTTGTCTTCTTCTCTAACTCCTATAATGACCTTTTATAGCTATGCAGTGGTGTTTTTGTTCTCTTTTTGTTTTTTGTTTGTTTTTGGTTTTTTTCTTTTCCATACCAGGAATCAAACTCAGGACCCTGCACTTGCCAAGCAGGCACTTTGCCACTGTGCTATATCCCTGGCCCATACAGTGGTTTTAGTAGTCACCCAGAAACCTTTGGTTGTTCTTAGGGTAAAAAGCATCAGAAAGTTGAAAATATTAGCACTAGTGGATTTCTGGCCTCCTCTTACATAATAACCATGGGTTTATTAGTTAAACTGAATTTCTCTACTCTGTGGATCTAGAAGAATACCCATTAGTAACCCATTCCTGATTGATCTTCACATCCTCATCCAAAGAGGAATGATAAATCTGAGTAATAAATTTGGAACAGAAAGAACATATGTGACTCCTGCTTTTCACTTGTATCTTGGAGTTTTCCATCTGTAGAAATATGGTCTTTTTTCTGCTTCCACCCATGATAAAGAGATACTGGCCAAGGCTCTGGCCATGTTGGGAGACCTAAAGATTTCCGGGGTCTAAGTGTAGAGCTTATCCAAACCTTACTGGGATTATCACCACATTAATAAGTCACATCCTCTTAATTAACTACATAAAACTGTTGATACTGACTTTTTCCTTAAGCTCAGTGGTAGAAAACCAAAAATTATTCTACTTCTATGCTTTTAGCTCAGGTGAAAACATACAAAATGCAAATTAATAACTTTGGTTCCATTTATCATAGACCTGAATTTCCATTCATACCAATAACATCAACCAATCCACATAGAGAACAAAAATATTAATCAACCAGAGTAAAGACAAATGGTATATTTTGGACCCAATGTTTCTGAACAATGTTTTGACTATTAATTTAGATTTTAGCACTATAATTAATAAGAGGGTTCATTCAGTGGCCCAAAGGCCACTTGCTAAAGGCTTTCTCATCAGCTATGACACTTTGGGGAGTGGTAGAATCTTTAGGAAGTGTGGCCGTGAGGGAGGCAGTAAAGCACTGGGACATGTCCTTGAAGAGTATATGAAATCTCATACTCCCTGTCTCCTTCCTGACCACCATGAAATCATCACTTTGTCCCACCACATGCTCTCCATCCTGATTCTGCCTCACCACAGTCCTGAAGAATTAGGTCAAGTCACCATGGACTTAAACCTCTGAAACTGTGAGTCATTTTTTTTTCTTTTTTAAGTTGTTTATCTCATGTATTTTGTCACAGTGACAGAAAGCTGACTAACAACAAAAACTATCACTTTAAGACACTAGTAGAAACTCAGTCACTGGAGAAAAAAAATATAAGCAAAGAAAAGTTTGAGTAAGAGTTAGGAATAAATGCCATAACCATCACTACAGCTGTCAGAGGAGCAGGAGTACGCCTAAGAACAAGGAATCCACAGGCCTGCCTAAAACTAAAGCACTTTGCTGCACCATCATGAAACAACCTCTATTTTCTCATCCTCCCCACTAGATCATGGTTTCCATCACCCACCAACAATGAAATTAAAAGTAAAATACGTCTCTGAGAACTGTGAGAGATTCTTCCCAGAGTACCTCACAAAGGGAAGACCCAAGATAAGTTAGTCCATTCTAGCTTCTATGGTAAGGTGCTTTGGACCAGGTAATATACAAACAATAGAAATTTATTGTCACATAATTCTGCAGACTGGGAAGCCCCGGTGAAGGTGTCAGTAAATACAGTGTCGAGAGAAAGCCTACTCCTCACAGGTGGCCATGTCTTCACATAGGGAAAGGGAAAAAGGCTTCCGACCTCTTGCTGGATCATTAACCATCTCCTGAAAGCTACAATTCTGAATATCATGACACTGGGGATTAAGTTTCAACCTAAGAATTATAGGAGAGCATAAGCATTAAGATCATAACTACCAGTCTGAAGCAAACCTCATCTCTGTCAAACCAACTCTTTCCCTACATACTAGATGTCATTAGAGAAATATGAGTCTTGTGGGGCACAGAAAGTAATAGGGAAAACCCCAAAACTCAAATCCAGCCTAAATCTGGAGTAGATTAACAAGACTCATGCAAAAAGCCTAGAAAAAAATGGCACATTCATCTCAGAGGATAAGAAATATTATCTTTAGTGTTTGATGTCCTAAAAAATGCCCAGATTTTAACAATTATAAGACATGCAATAAGACAAGACTAAATATTTCCATAAGAAAAATGAATCAAATCCTGGAGAGCTGGCCAGGTGGAAGACAATGAGTTAGAACTCTGGGTCTCCTCTATCACCTCTCCCAGATGGCAGGGCCAGTTGGAAGAGGGTAAAACCAACAGGAACCCCAAGACCCAGGACAACAGCCTGGTGACAGACACACACATACCTTTAGAGGGCAAAGTAATCAGCAAAGCCAGGGACATGAAAGTGTCTGAAGCAGTAGTAAGAAGACAGAACTCCACTGACAGATCAGTCCCAGGCCCCACATCCAGAGGCCAATATCGGCTCCATTCCCAGCACATCTCTGGAATGTAACATGGACATTATCACAGAACTGTAAACACCAGAAGGAGGGAGGTTCTTGGGGTAGGTATAAAGAGCCAGTTACACCTGAAGGACATCCCTGAGGAATGGACATTTCCTTTCCTGCTTGAGAGAGGCCTCAGGGCTAGTAGTAGAGCTATATATCATGGGAGATTGGTGAGCATCAACATAGAAGACAGAATTAAAGAAAAAAGAGAAAGTGGAATGGTGAGACACAGAGGCAGGGTGCGACCCCAGCCCCCAGCCCACCCAGAACAGGCCTGAACTCAACAAGATGGATGAAGTTGAAAGTCAAACACTGGAACTTTCTGAAATGATAACAACAGAAGCAAAAAAACAAGTAGAAAAAGGTTATAGAAAAAATGGTGCCGCGTCCTAGTCCATCCACCCCTTGTGACAAGGTCCATGGGTGGAGGAGAGCGCTTCAAGGAATCGCTTCTCCAGAAAAAGGACACCGCATGTGGGAATTGGGCGCGAGGATCTTGTAATGTTTTGTACTGATAATTGTAATTTGTGTAATTCACATATATATATATTTTCATGTAATACTCACTATGAAATTGAAAATAGAAACTCCAGAGGAGTTACTAGAAACCCTCTAGATAACTTGGTGAAAACTAATTGTGAAATTTTACCTTCTGTGAGTAGTATGAGAGAGTTTATACAAAAGCTTTAAATGAAAGAACTCATGGGGGAGGATTTACAAAATTCCTGTGAGACAACTGCCCTGAGACACTGGACAGGCAGCCAGAGACGGGCAACTAGGACACATATGTTACGCCACCGGCCACCTAAGACAGGCACAGGACCAATTGCTGTCCTGCAGGCCCATCACGGGTAAGGCCTGGTTGGATTCATATGAAGAGTCCTTGACCCAAGACAGGCGCTATCCTCACAGGGCCTGCCATACTCCCATAAGTGATAAGGGAAAAAATGTAGGGAGCAGCATGATAGCTTCACAGCTGCCGCTCCATCTCTCCCTCCTGTGGGCATCCAGGTGCATTGGCTTACATTTCCCAAGCTAATTAAGTAACAAGATTAAAGTGTAACAAAGGTGAAAAAAGTTAATTAACACATATTGTTTAAGA